>JAFBJQ010000603.1:416202-678309 GCA_016785345.1 Trinectes maculatus | reverse complement strand
TGTATGTGTGTGTGTATACTGTATGTGTGTGTGCGTTTACACACACACACACACACACACACACACACACGCACACATCTTTAAGCAGGTCCATTACTTCAAGCTTTGCAGGAAACAAAAATATATGGATAAATAAGGTACCCCGCCAGCTTAAACATCTGCATATTCACCCACCCCCTCCCACCCGTGTCTTATTGTGAGAGCATGAGCAGAGCCCAGTTTATCAACCTAAATTCTCCAGTAGCTTCAAATTTACATTTCTACTCCCTCTCCCTCCCTCTGCTTCTTCTTCTCCTTCTCCTGCCTTTCTCCTCATCTAATCCACTGTGCCACTGCACCTTCAGCGGGCAAGTGGCTGTGTGTCAGGTGGTCTGTAAAAAGTCAAACATGTGAGTTCTTTGGTTGCGTCGTGGGACGTAAACGTGCACGTTTGTCAACGGTAGAGCGAACAAATAAAAGAACCCCCTCAGGTTTCAGTTTAAGCTCACATTGTTGCGTCTTCTCTTCATATCAGACTCTGTGTTTGTCTGTTTCTGTGCGTACGAGAGATAGATAGCCATCCTTGTGTGTGTGTGTGTGTGTGTGTGTGTCAAGAGGCCTCTGTGTATACTGGTGCAAGTGTGTGTACAATAGAACATTTATACTGCACGTGTGCATACACTAGTATGAAGTTTCACAGGACTTCTATGTCGGACATTAACGACAGTTAAAGCGAATCACAGTTCTAGGCATACTCAGACCTAACTACATACTGTATTAAAAAATTGCACAATTATATCAACAATCACTGCAAAAATGTACTTCACCTATCATAGACAGATTTACTGTAAATGGTAATCCTACATTTAATTTGATTTGTGATTATTAAAACACCCACCCCCCCACCCCCCCCCATCCCCCAGTGTCTGAATGTATTCACCAACTATTTGTGCAGGAACCCTCTGCTTGGCCCTGTGCCGGGGCCTGTCAACCCAGACCAATGAGAGCCCCGACCAGTTTTCCCTGTTTCTGTCCAGTTTCGTGCGAGTCCAACGTACGCCTATAGTGTACTGTGCAAACATGGGCAGAATTGAATAGTAGACATGATACTGAAAAGTATATTGCATGCAGCAACCTGATTGAAATAAACATGCAGTTTGGGGCGGCCCACCCTGACCCCCACAAATGTAGCTATCATTGTCTAGGGGTGCCCCCTCCCCTATGATAGCTCGTCATCCTAAAACACCAGATACTTCTCTAAACCTGTTATTATTTTACATCCTAGCCTGAATAAAGTATTGATGGTATCTCTTTATACCATCGATTTAGCAGCAAAGCTATTGCAGCATTACATTTACATAACACTAAAAAATAATGTTATTAGAAAAATAAAGACTTAGAAACTGAAAACAAACTAATCTGATTGCGCATATGAGGTATTATTATTTTCTGAGTCAAAATTGAGAGCGAATAAATATAGTTGTGTTTTTTTTTACTCTGGGCTATAAGGGCCCACACTACTGGATAGTTGTTAAATCTTGCTACATCTTACGCCACCTATTTAACTTTTCTCTGTGCATTAATCTCACTTGCCTTTGGTAATTATTATATTTTACTAGGGGCAATATAACTAAGTGCATGCTCCTCCTCATATATATATATATATATATATATACACACACCCTGACTATATATATAGAGATGTAGATAGATTAGAAACAAAATATATATACTTTTTTTTTAAAAATATGGTCCCACCTCTGTCTCAGAAAGGGAGGGGTACAGGAGGACGTACCACACCGGCCAGTCAACAGAATGAGGAACTGAAAGTAGCTAGATGTCTAACACGCCATCCTCTTTGTGTGTGTGTATGTGTGTCTGTGTGTGTGTGTTAGATCATGTGCAAATTGAAAGACTAATAGACTTTCGCTTTTCATTCACCACAACTCTTCATAAGAAGGGAACACTAGACCATGAGTCCAGAGCTGTGTGCTATGATGACAGTCCCGTGTGTGTGATGGTATCCTCTGTGATTTTTTTCCATGAGGTGTTTGTTTGTGGGGAGCAGGGTGGACTAGTTAGGGCTGTGTGTGTGTGTTTGGGGAGTTGCAGTACTGTCCTGGGCTGTGGGATAGCATGGTTTTAAGATGTGTTTAGGGGTCAGATGTGGGTTCACCGGGGCAGGGCTGACTCATGACCCCCCTCAGCTCCAGCGGAAGGACACGTGTCGAGGGCGGTCGCCCCCTTCCTTCACCAGTGGCTTGTGAAACTCACGGCCGGCTCGTGAATGGATGCTAGCCCAGCAGTACTCACAGTAGTATTGCAGGCAGGTGACGTTGGCACAGAAGAAGGGAGCGAACTTCCCCCCGCAGCGTGCCCCCTGGCACTCATCACACATCTGGTCATCCAGGACATATGGCTTCACCTCCACCTGAGAAGGAGAACGACAGATCATGAATCATCTTCCATAAACTCACATCAAAACAGTATCAATTTATCTTACATTTATTCTTAAATCAACCTCATTAAAAAAACAAATGCAATAACATTCTTGCGATAACATCAATTTGTTGTCATCTTCTTTTGACCCACATTACAAAAGCCAAAACTTGCAAATACCTAAACAAACAGCGTGTCATGGCTCAGGTGTGTTAATTTCTTAAAGCAGCCATCCACAAACCCCATGCACTCCAGCCTCTGTGCAATCTGCTAAAATAAATCCAACTCAGTTACCCTCCCGATGAAATGAGTTTGACCACTAAGCCAGGACACAAGAAATGAGAGCCCGGTTTCTATGGAAACGTCTCGAAGTATGAGCTGGCAGGGGTGGATGCTAACCTTGTTATCGTGTGGCCACAAAATGAAAGGTTATTGAATCCTTCAACAGTAGGAGGCAGTCCCTCTTAGATCAACTCTGAAACAACTACAGCTCAAAATCTGCAGTCCAACCTTACACAACACAAGTGAGAGAAAGGACAGGCAGAAATGGCAAAGCTGCCATGCTGTTAAATACTGTACCATTATCAACAACACAGTAGACATGATGCTGAGGAGGGGTGATGAGCTTCTGTGTTCTTACTTTGCCACTTTGTGCACTATGACTTATTCAGACTCTGTGTAAGTGCTAATTCTGTCAACATAAATATTTTTTCTTAAGGCAACATAATTATTCATTGCATCGACTGGTTCTAAACTGTTGACTTGCCTTTGCTGTGACTCCTTTTTTTGCAAGTGTTACTTTTTTTGACACTGCTTGAACATTATATATATTTCACACAGCTCCAGTCATAATGAAAGACACTCCAACAAAGAACCCCCACTGAAGATAGATGGTGATAGCTGATGTGGGGCGGAGTGCCCCGCCCTTGAGAGGCTTGGCTTCCTGGCCGACAACCAGTCTGTCCTGGTCACGATTTGTCCCACTGCAATTGGCCAGTGAGCCTAAAATAACCCGGCTTTAGCACAGCCCCAGTGGATATTCATGTATAGGGAACTACTATAATTAAAGCAGCCATATGTGTCTGCAACTTGAAACATCTGTTGGGACTCCCACAGCCAAAGGCCGTAGTGATTACACGGCCAGGCCAGGCCTTCCGTTATTGTAGGCTGCGCTGAGCAGGCTTAAAACCCAGCTATAATAAAGACTCTGATACATGGGAGAAGGCTCCGGCAGAGTTCAGCTCTGGTGCATGCCATAGGAATGAGTGGGAAAACCTCAGTTGTGGTGGGGATCCTGCTTTCTGTCAGGGGGAGGATGTTGTGAATGGGCTGCACAAACTCGCTCACCCTTTTGTCGATGTCGTTGTGCTGCAGCTGAACGAAGCGAGCGCTGATGGCAGCAATGTAGCTCTGCTGATTGGAGAAGGCGACGCGGCCGGCTCCCTTTGGATATTTGAGCTCGGGGTCGGTGTCAATGCCGGCGTAGCAAACACCCCCATACAGCCGATCCATGATCATCGCCAGCTCCACTGAGGAGAGCGAGGGGAGAAAAGAGGCGAGGGGGAGAGGTGATTAGAGCTGCAGCAAGTCATTAGTCCTTTCAGGAGTTTTTTTTTACCATTTTGTCCTTTAAGGGTTAAGTTTTGTGATTGACACTGTTATTAACTGATGTAAAAATCTACCCTACTGCACTATTCATCAGAGCAGCATTCTCAGTCTGCTAGTATAATTAGTTGGGGTCACATTGCAGACAAGCCAGTGGTGTTTATCCCACGAGCAGAAAGACTGAGCCTTCCATTACACATGAATTCTTAACATGATGACCATTTGGCCCATGTCCTGGAAACCCAAGTAGAGGATTGCTTTCTCTCAGGGAGAACTTTTCATTATATCCTCTAGCCGCTGTGCACCATGCCAGTTAGTGTTATGAATCCAGTGCAGAGGCTTGTGGCGCATATATAAGTTGGTTACCTGCCCGCAGGGGCCGAGGAACTCCTCCTACAAAAATGGTCTTGCGGGGGTCCAGAGGCTGGGAGCCGTCCATGACAAAGTCACTGTCGCTCAGGTTCCAGGGACGGATCTGGACCTGCACAAGAAAGAAGGCAGTAGTTTAAAATTCACCTTCTGTATATGCTTTGGCCACCCTAAAAAAAAACTATCCATCATCACGTAATTCAGTAGGACATGACTTACACGATGGGAATCTACAAAAGAAATGTATTTTCAGTGGGGTAAAAACACGGACATGCCATCTCTTCTATGAACTGTTATTTTACTGTTAAAGTCAGCCACTCACTGGTTTGTCCTTGATAGTCGGACTGGATACACACAGGTAGAGTTTGCCATCCTCCTCGATGCAGGCGTCAATTAAAGCCTGAACAGAGGTCTCTTCCTGGAACAGCAGGAAGGCATAGCCTGGAACAAAAGACGTGGATTATAAGCAAAAAGCGGATAATCGCTTACAGAAAAGACATATGTTGTATTAATCAGTCATTCACTTGTGACTATGACACTTGAAGGTCTGTCCTCTAGGCAAGAACTTGTGGTATTTATAACACCTACACTACAATGACAAAGCCTCACACTTTCTTCCTTCTTTGTTTCAGACAGGCATATGACCTTGTGGTTTGTTCCTCTATCCTCATTCGCTTCGCCTGCCTCCATAAGTGGCTCTGCACCCTCCACCCCTCGCTGCTTGAGCCGCCTCAGATTAAATGGCTAACTGTGCCCCGCTCCTAAAGGAACCATGCAAAATTGATCAGCCTAACGCAGTGCACATCTACCCAGAAAGGTGGGTCCCACACAGAGAGCTGGATGTCTTTGCATGGCAAAAACGAAAGAGTAATTCAGACAGTCGCTGTGCACTTGTGAATTATTTATCATTGAGAGCATAGAGCTTGTCCAAGGTCAGAGCTTTTATGGTGTTTTGGTAGGGACGGAGAACCATCTCAGTAGGGTACATCCATCATGCGAAGCTACAGGGGTCGGGGGAAAAAATAGGCATTTGATCTATAGGTCGATCAAAGTAATGCACCGAGGAAAGACGAAAACAGACGAGAGCCCAAATTGTTTGTGACTAGCAACAGAAAAGCATGAATATATTTGCGATCGTTTGAAAATCAGCAGATATTCATGAAGGCAGTTATGTCTGAGTGGGTTGTAAATTATGAGCATACTACTTCTCTGATTATGTTAGCAGAAGCCCAGCACCACCTGTGGCACCCATGAGTCAGGGGAATATGAGCTGTCTGAGCCGTACAAGTGGGACTGCTTAAGTGCACAAGTGCACACGATCGCACTTGAAACACACCAGCACACATGCACTGAATTGTTCCTACTTGAGTACGCTGTCCCCAGCTTCTAATCACTGCGTCTGGAGGCCACTAAGCCATGTGTTCCGGTGTCTCTCGAGACACCCGCTTTTAGAAACTGTCTCTCTGAGTCTCACACACACACACACACGTACCGGCGGACAGACACACATTTACTTCAACAAATGCAAAGAGGAATGTTCGACTGTCATGTTTCACTTTTAGCATTCCTGAGTAGAGCTGAGTGAGGGGGAAAGGAGACAAAGAGCCTGACTCGGCAGTCCCAGTCAACTGTGGCATGTGAATACATCTGAGTTTGTGTGTGTGTGTAGTGTAGGGGGCAGGAAGGGAGTGGGGAGGGGATAAAAGCAGGGAAAAGGAAGTGAGCATCAAAAGGTGGTGAAAAGGCAGGAGTGTGTCTTCAGTGTGTGTGACGTGTGTATTGGGCATCCCTCTGTCATGATGGCCATGCTCAGACCTGGCATTAACATGCAACTCAGGGGATTGTTTCACGAGCAGACAGCTGAAAGCACAAGTGTGATCAATCCCACAATATCGATTTTCTATTTTTAACAATGTCAAACGGGTAAAGTCGTATTTCTTTCTTTCTCAGCTGTGGTCGGCACAGCGAGCAGCTTAACCCTTACTTCCCTCTCACTCTCTCTCTCACACACTCACCCCCCCCCACACACACACACACACAGACACAATTCTGATTGCTTCTTTCTCTGCCCAAAAAAGACGCATGCAACAGAATCTATTAAGTCATATCTCTGTAAGGCGAGGACTGAAACACAATTAGTTAAGCAACGTAGACACCATAATCCTCCTATTTGCTCTTTGCTACCACATTAGCATTTACAGTGCATCTAGTGTGATGCAAAGTAGCCGCAGAGGCTCTTATTAATTAAAAGTTTTGGGCAGTTCTTATAATGAGCCCTTTAGAGTCAAATAACAAGCCGATAACCTATGAGGGGCTTTAATGTTTTGCTGCACCATCATCGAGGAGGAGAAAACATTCACAACACAAAACTAATTTTTATCAGCTGCTTTAAGCAAACAAATATTCTCTGTCTTTTTGCACTCAGTCAATTTAGAGCCAACCTTTCTCTGGACCAGCCCCAAGAAATACACACAGTCAACATAAAGAGGATTTTGTCCATCGTCATCTTTCTCCGTGTGTCCTGTCATCACGCGACATAAGACCCCTGTCTCTGTGTTGCTGGGTTACATAAAGAAGGTTTGTCATTGGAAGAAATCATGTGGTTTAGCTCTGACATCCCCCCTCAGAGAAAAACAACTGCACACGCACACGCACACACATACACACACACAGCATGAAAAGGCAGAGCTAGCCAGCAGCTCATACAGTCTGAAGTTGGGAACAACATGTTCCATGACCTAGGGCAGGAGAGAAACGGAGAGAAAGACGAGAAGGAGGGGTAGAGGAGTGGGACACATGGAAAGAGGAGGAAAAAAAGTGAGAAAACCTAGGAAGGAAAGGAGAGCATGAATGACTGCCATACAAACACTGTGAGAGTTTGAAAATACATGGGAGGGGATGGAGCAGGAGTGGGAGGATTACAGATGCAGAGCTGCCACTGTAACAGAGAAACAAAACTGATGCAACAGTCCTACAAAGTATCTACGCTCAATTTCAGTCAGAATCCCATCCATCCATCCATCCATCCATCCATCCATCCATCCATCCATCCATCCATCCATCCATCCATCCATCCATCATCCATCCGTTATCCATCCATCTGGCATTAGGTGAGAGGCAAGAGACACAGATCATCATCAAATTACAGGGCACCAACAGCCATCCACACTCATATTCACACACACAGTCAAATCTGAGTCCTCATTTAACGTAACTCCGATACGCACGTCTTCAGGGCGTGGGAGGAAGCCAGAGTCCAGGGAGAAAAACCCACCCAGGCACAGGGAGAATATGCAAACTCCACACAGAGAGACCCCTAGCCAGACAACAGGACACCTAACTTCCAGGTTAACATCATGTTTTTAGAGAAAAATCTTATTGGTGTATACGCTGATAAAGAACATCATGATATACTGGTCCACTGTATGGTGTTACAGTTCAATCCTTCACTTTTTCTCTCCAGCAACTTACAAATACGTGTTTGTCAGTATGCCAGGTCACTGGTCCCTGTTGTAAAAAATAGAATCATAAAAAATAATAATCAGCTTATAAGCGATTGAGCTAATACCTAGGTCAACTTTTGTTGTTTTTGTACTGTATGTATGATCAACAGTCTGAACTACATGTAAGCTTTTCTCGAAAATGCTTCACTGCATAAGGCCTCCCACTAAAACTAGTTTTCACAGGGCACAGTGCAACTCTATGCTCTGATATTTAGTCAGAATGGTGCTGGGTATCTGTCTCTTTTTCCAGCCTTGCGCAGTGCAGAGGCTTTTGCCATGGGAGGAGAGTGCAGATCTGCAGTGGCTCATACCTAATTTACAGGGATATGCTGCTGAGCTCCCAGCACTGTCCAGGGAGGGAGAGGATATACATACATCTGCATGATTTTTCACAGTAAAAAAAAAGAAAAGGACCGTGTCTACTGCCAAATGAGGCAAAGCGCCTCACAGGTTGCTCCGACAAACCAATGACCTCATCGAGGACTGATGCCTTTGACTCATGGGTTACCTCAACAGCAACCTGATGTCAGCTCCTGCAGGGACACACATTTACTCAGTAACTGCTACCACTTAAAATCACAACCATTACCTTAAATAATACTAGGCGAAACAGGTATTGATGGAATTGTCTCCATACAAAAAGACTGGATGGAGGTGGGGTGCTGTCATCTTTCTGCCCCAGAGAAAGAAAATCTGCCAATGCTCACGAGTTAACTTGTAAGTTCACATGTAGATCTAACAACAAAAACCAAAATCTGCTTTCACCAGGGAGTTATGTTCTGGAGAATTTCTTGGCTGAGGGCTGCAGCCAGACTCTAATCTGACTCATTACTAATAGGTCTCCAGTTAATAGATACAACATGTTAATAAGTGAGCTTAGTAGGTGCCGGTAGCCAGATTTTGTTCCTTTCGGACTGAGCCGTAAACTTCTGTATTATATTCTCTGTGCGGATCACGTTGACAGTAGGCAGAGTTTTTACTGAGGAGCTGGTAGTGTCAAGTTTAACGTCTGGTCCAAGTGAGTGAAATATTTGCATTCACTAATAAACACACACTTAGGTCTGAGCCAAAGGTCTGGAGGCATTTTTCCGTGGAAGCACTGATGAAGCACAGGGCTGTAACTCTGCCACAGAATGTGAGCGGACCAACTGCTGACAGCAGCTTGCACCATGAGGAGAGAGATGGAGAGGAAGAAGAGAGTTTGGCAGGATGGATGGAGGGAGACACAAACATCTGCTTTCTCAAAAACAAATACAGACCCAGAGGCTTTGGACCGTTTGAACAACAGACCTTGATGGAGCAGAGGAGAGGCGAAACCAAGCATCGTTAATCACCTCAATTTGATTAAGTCACTTGCTGGATATCATCCCAAACAGAGGCCCGAGAAATGCAGTGCGACGTGGCGACACTCGGTCAGCCCTGGTGTGGTTATAATAAACAGTAAAAGAGAAATAACACCAGCACTGCTCGTTTGAACGCACACATTGTGACATTCATGACATTATTTAAAAAAAGAGGCTGATCGATACTGGCTGTAGTCAGGAGCAGACGTCAGCTGTAACCTTTAGAAGCCTTTAAACATGTGTGACAGACTGTTATGGTGGTATGACGTGGGCATTAGCATTCGTAGCAGTTTGCATCTCTTGGCTCTCAGGCTCCGGCGACAGCATCATCTCCCACTACCTCCACCCTAAATCTCCGACAGGAATAGCTCCCTAACATTTCAAGCTGATCGCTGTCAACAGTGACAACAGTTGGTAATAGGAGAGGGTGAGAGCGACAGCAGCACACTGCCCAGGACATATTGATTCTGCTTTTTTCAGAGGCCATATTTGTAATGCCAAATTTGTCACAAGAAAAAACGAGTCTTGTTACTTCAGCGTTCCACCCAAAACTATTCGGTCACCGAATGAGCAACATGGGCACTTTTGTAAACCCCCCCCCCAAACCACCGCCCAAAGTCAGCCCCTTATTACACCACTTTAACAGCATGATCACCAGAATTTTCTGTAAAGTTTTTATCGTTACTTTAAAGATTCAGCTTCCGTTCCCAGCACCATCCTGGGCCCCTCAGTAAGGCCCTTACCCTCAATTACTCCCTTGTACTTGTACACACTGCTCACACGCGTGTGTGATGGGTTAAAGGCAGAGACCCATTTTGTTGTGTAGTGTACTGTGTAAGTGTACTGTGACAATGTCAAATAAAGCTTTCTCTTTTCTTTGTAATATGATAAGAATATAATAATCATTATATATAATATAGTCAATATAATATTGCATTGTTTTGCTTCTGATAAATACAATTTAAAAATGTACCTCCGTGTCTGCAGATCAGTTTGTCTATTGGACTCAGTAGCTGATTATCTCAGATTGCCAGAAATCAACCTGACTGATCTGATGACTGATTAATTGGTCTGTCGGAAACCAAGCATTCAGCTAGTTCCTGCTTCCTCCTGAGCTGCCAGTCCTTTCTACGCAGGACTGGCAGCTCTGTCAGCTCTGTCTTACCCTGTCCCTGAAGTTAAACTGAGCCACAATATGAGTCATCCCTAAACCAAAACACATTCGTAACTGTCCAGACACACATTGCCTGCAGTTATATGCGAAGCGAGACGGAAAGTGACAACTATCTTCCATTCGGTCAAGCTTGGAAGAACGTTTCACACACGGAGAGGCCGCTGACCCCCTGATGCAGATCTAACTTTTGTGAATGCGTAGGTACATGGGCCACACCACAGTAAGACATGTTCGCATACACATGCATATGTCACTGTGCTCGCAACCTTCAAGTCTTATGACAGAATAACTGTGTTGCCAGGCATGTGCCCAGGCCTCCGTGCTGGTTAATATGGAGTAGAACATTAATAGGACCTTTTAGCTGGGTCCCTTGGTGTTTTGGAGCAGGTAGTTTTAAATTAGAGAGGTTAATTTTACACAAATCAGCCCTACCTCTTCTCCACTTATATGGTGGCATCCTCCAGTTGCTGGAAGCTCATTCATTCCCCTAAAAGGATGCTGCATTTTTCCTCCTGGCTTTACATAGCCAACCCTATTCAAAAATAATCCTCCCAAGCTAAAAGAAACAATGTTGAAAAAGGAGAGTGGAGGAAAAACCGGCAGAGCTTTTCGCCGGTGCCCCAGATGCAGCATATTACCATTTGCCAATGGAATGTCAGTTATTTCCAGAACGGCTTTAATAGCTTCCCTAATTTGACACACAGCAGCTCCTGGGCCAGAGGGAGTGATGCTGGGGCTTGGAACAGGGTGATGCTACTCTGATCACCTGCCCAAAAAATGACAGAGAAGTGAACTCTCACCCTCAGGTGCTCACTCAAGCAAACCCTCATGGGTTGAAAATCTTGGTGATTTGTTAGAGTCATTACACATGATATGCGTCTTTCTGCGAGCTGACTACAGGGTGTCGCTCAGATAAACAGACTCCTTCGTGCTTTGCCAGCGTGAGCCACGAATCCAGGGTAATATGATTCTACATAAAGCTCAAAGATGGCGACACAACCGAGGTGATATGTATTGGTGTAGACTTTGATCTAATGGGAAAACATACTTAATGCCATGAGAAGATGTTCTTACCTTTAGGTGGGAAGTAGGATTTGCTCTCAGCTTTGTGGGGCCAGTCTACCACCAGGTGCCCATAGCGACGGAAACTGTTGGTGATTTCATCTGTAGAAATAAAGAAAACAGAAGATAAAGGGCCTTAAATGTTACATGATAAGGTACCAGTCATGGCTGCGGATGCAATATGCATTAAGGACTCTATGCAGAGCCACGGTCGGCGCTGACATGCTCTGTTACTATTTTTACCATGTCTCTGCTGCAGCAGTGGCCACTGCATTAAACAGGAGCACAGGCCAAACACATCCGCTCTGCACTGGACTGACTCATGTTGTGGAAACTCATGAATTTTTCAACCAGCTAAAGGCACATGCCGTGCATCCACTTAGTAAGACATGCAGCCTTTAAGCAATTCAGACACGTATGAGAAAAAACATCACATATTAACGGTAAACTCTTTGACATGCACCAGAGCTTGGGGAAACAATTACAGGCCTATGACACAAAGGGTCTGGGACCTTAGTGAATTAAACATCAACAGGTTGTAAGAATCGTTTAAATATATTTTGGTTTGAGTCGTATAAATGTGAAAATAGAAACCATTGTGAATAAAATGCTCTGGTCTTGTGTCTGTGTAGCAAATATGAGTCTAACACCAGCAGCTAGAGACTGGAAACAGCTACCATAGCTCTGTATAAAGGTAACAACATGATGTGCGTGGGTTTTTTTTTATAAAACAAAAACCCATAGTGCAATAAAAACAACATGTTGTGACATCACAGGCAGTGGTGTGACTAGTGACAAGTCCTCTGCAGGGGCCAGTTTCCTGTACTATACTTAACTCAGCACACAAGCAAATAATCCTGTTTCCCATAACGTCAAACAACTCCTTTAACTTTGTCAACAATTGGTTGACACTGCTGTAAAACTGTTAAACTGTACAAGAAACCCAGACTTTTTAACTAATATTTACTCTGACTGACGAAAATGTGTTATACTTAACAAGAAGTGTCAAGGTGCCCTTAAGCCAGTCTCAAATTCCCCTGTGTAACCGCTGATGGCAAACAGCCAAAGACAGAGACTGTTCTGAGAAAAGTCCAACTGTGCACATAATCCACAGTGTGTTTCAGCTTAAATCAGCAGCAAAGGACGTATTGAATGCAAGTAACTTTGTTTACCCTCATCTATGTCAGGCGGAAGGCCTCCAACAAAGACCTTCCTGGAGTAGCGCTCCATTCTCTCTCCGTTCTGACAGCGGGTCGGCGAGTTCAGGCCCGGGGTCAAGGAAGGGTCACCGTGGCCATCGTCGAGGAAACCATCTTCGAAGGGAAAAAGGCAGGAACGACCTGGTGGGGATGTAAAAGAGAGAGAAGGACACCAGGAAGACAGGCAGGGACGACAGGGGAGGACAAAGAGGTAAGACAGTGAGAAGAGGGAAGGAGGGAAACTGTTGTAATCATTATACACGGCCATAAATATCACCCACAGTTATATTAATCTCTTTTTTGTGGGTATAATAATTATTCTATCATTGTTTCAGAAAAATAAATGACCATAGAGTTTCCACATTTTTATGGAGAGTTCACCCAAGACACTGAACGGTGCTGTTAAAGCAGCATATTAATGCCTCTGCTTCAGTGTAATATGCGTGTGTGCACATACTTTTGACCATAGCATATATCAAATTATAATCTTGACATCAAAATGCCATCTTGGGGACTTGCTGGCGACTCCTGCCTCTATTAACTATCTTGCTAGCCTGTAGGAAACGTGCGGAACGGCAGCACATAATGAGCATGGAGAGACTGTTGATTAGCCTCTAATGACAATGGTTATGGTATTCGCTCCCACTCGGACACATCAAGATTAAACACAACTGGGAGGCTTCTACTGGTGGAGCGATGTCTTAGCATTATGTCAGTGTATTCTCTGTGGCGTTACTTGTGCCGATTATATATGTGCAGTATGTTCAATGCACAACAACCACATTTTTCTCTCTGCAGCTGGGTTGATACTTTGAAATCAACATTTCAATTTCAGCACCTCACAAACACATTACTGAGAGCAGTCTGATTCAGACATTATTCACTGTGCTTTCCCAGCTCCACCAAAGCAGTTTAAACATGTAGCCCCGGTCGGGTACTGCAGTGACCTCACAAATGTCACACGGCAGCCTTCATCCACGCTGAAGAGAAACAGAATTATTTAAGCAGCGCATCAAACTGGAGATGAGCCATGTTGAAAGCACCTATCTTTGCCATCCAGATGATGATTCACTTCTGAGTCAGTGCACTACTTAATGAAACCCTCAAAGTTAAATTTGGATGCTCTCCATCCGAGCATGCTGTAACATTTCAAAAAAGGTTTGATTTGGGGCCTGATTCAGAATCATGCCACAGCCGACTCTGTAACCAGACACTGCAAGACATCAAAGGCATTTTTCATTCTTGAACTTCTAACACTTTTTTTCTTACATTAAGATAATTTTCTAAATCGGCCTCCTTATTTTTGCACCATTACTCATTCATATTTTAGAGGTAGGACAGTGACTCAGAGAGCAGAGAAAAGAAATCTGGCAGAGTTATGTTTTTTTCCTCTCACCATCAAGCAAAAGAAGATTGATAGATAGATCTGGTAAACCCTTTGCCCCGACTTAATTGAATGCACAACATGGAAAACAGTGTTGAAGTGAATATGATTTCATTCAATCACAGCACAGATGAAAAGCAGATAGTGACACCACACTAAAGGGCCCCTTCAACCTCAGAGCGATACGGTCGGCATGGCAAGCAGAACCCCAGATTAAACGCCACACGTTACCTCTTCTGCGGCCATAGCTCCGGGCTGCTTGTCAGTGTAGTGGGGAGAGAGACACAAGGAAAGCGAGAGAGAGAGAGAGAGAGAGAGAGGGTCGGGGCAGGAGTGAGGGTAGGAAAAAGATACAGAGAGACATGGGTTTTGTGGAAATAAACCAGAACCAGAACATATCAACAGTGATACCACACATGGCTACACCTAATCTTCGGCAACGTGAGGACGAGGGTGATTATTCCAGCCTGGCACCACCCCACAGTAAACCCACTGCACCTGCCTTGGTAACAGACACAAGCAGACGTGGTGCAGGGTGGGGGTTAGCAACGGAAATGGCTGAGATATTTAGAAGCATAATGCATCTCAGTTTAATGAACCTGCACCGGTTGCTGTCCGTGCTAATCTTCTGTGAATATTCACAAATGAGGCCATAAAGCAGTGTGCACACAGGACTGACGGTGGAGCAGGTTAGTCATTATCATGGCCTCGGTGAAATATTAAGAGTTAGTTGCAGGTCAGGATTGGCAGACCAGCTGTGAATGGAAACTTCCCACAGGATAAGGGCAGGGTATAGAGGTGGCTGGGAGCCTCAGGGCTCTGAGAGGGCAGGATAGCGTGCAGAGAGGTGGGGGGCAGTGTAGAGCAGCATATAATGTCTGGTTTACACTGATCAAAATGTACGCCCGAGGCAAAAGTACTGAGATTGTCGTTTATGACAAATCAGCTTGTCACGCGTTTCTGTCCTATCTGTCCCTGATTTTAAATCATTTTTATGGCGCTGACTAATAAGATAAAAATTGTGAACTTTGTGTCAGCTGGGCACATTTCTCAAAAAGTAGTTTTAGACTAGGTTTGTGGCTCACTTGGAAAAAATAATGAACTCTATATCCACTTTATATTTTTTTTCCAGAGAATTCAATCACGCTCCTTATTCTTCTCTGCCGCATTAAAATGTATTATTTCATAACAATTGAGCTAGGTCCATGACAACGGAACCATTTCCATCTGCATGAGATGTGATCAAAATCCGCTAATAAAAGTCACTTCTTCATTACACTAAGTCAACAGCTCTGCTGACATCGCTAGACATTGACATCCTACTTACATACAAATACTCACAAGCACATGACAAAATCTCGCATGTCACTACATGCAAATGATGATACAAATGCAGTTCACGGAAAATAAGGCTAGTAAGTGGATACCGAGATGCGTTTTTATGCAGTTAAAAAGATCTTTTTTTACAAGATCAAGAATGAACTTAGTCTCTCAATGTAGCTTGGGTTTTATGCACAAAAACGTTGTTCCCTTAATCACTGAATGTTCTCACAAACAAGCTCAATTAGAGCCTCAGTGTGCAGTGAATGCAAACCTGGGAGGCAAAATGTGGCTTAAAACAGAGTAAATTCCCACCAGGAGCAGCAGGAGGGGTAACGCTGCAATAAACAGATCCTCCTGCAGCTCCAGCTCATAAGTCACCAAGCGGACTCATGGCCTCAAAAACCAATATGGGCCTTTGCATTGCGAGAGCCCCTTTGTGTAACACTGTCTCTTGAGCCTCTTCTCCCTAGCGATGTTTTCATTAAAAAGATCTGGCTCTCCAGTCCAAAAAACTTAGGCTGCCTCTCTGCAGCTTTGCACTCTCACCGTCTGGTCTTGGCAGCAACAAAGTCACCTAGCAACCAGGGCAAAAGGAAGAAAAGGTTTCGCTGGGAAATTGTTAGATCCCTCAGTGAGAGAGAACACAAACCACAAGGGAGGGGAAGGAAAAAGAAAAGTGAGGGTTAAGAAAAAGCACCAACAGTGTGGTGTCTGTGAGAGAGAACATGTTTTACAGGAAACTGGGTGATTCCTCTGGGCAGGATGAGTTTGATGTCTCCTGCTCTTTGTGGCTTCAAAGCCTCAGACGCTGTCTGCTACGCTGTCAACACCAGCTGTAATTGTGGACAAGAAGAGCTTTGCTGATTATGCTCTCTTCTTCATTTGAAGTGCTAACACCATACCGTAGACAGTCGAGGCCTTACAGTTCCTCGCCACAGAGCTAATGGGTTAAAATAAAGGAGTCGCAAGGGGTATACAGCTTTAAAGATGAAACCACAGCTTCCCTGTCCACACGGATCAGAAGCTACAACAGACTGAGCCAAGTCTGACAGACTTGGAAGATCTGGGCAGATCCGTACTCGAGTGTAATCCCACGACACAACAGTGTCAACACAAAGGAGATGTGACATTACGAAAGCACTTCACCAACAAAGCCTTTTGTATGTCAGACATCCTCCGCCTTCTGTTTGTATACCCTGTGGGCTAACTGAATCAGAGAGGAAAGTGGGGCTTTGCTGAATGTTGTTTGTCACTGGTTAGTCAGGACATCTTTGAAAACATGACTGTCTCTAACATAACACTCAGAACACTTAGGACAGAGTCTTGAAAACCTTTTGGCATCTATGTACCAGTGCATTGGATAAAGACCAGGTTTCTCTCTCTGGCTCGTCTCCTGTCGCTGTTGATCGTAAGCCGGCTGGTGGGACACTGGGGCGAATATAGTCTTACAAGTTGGGGTATTTTAGGACATGCTATTCACAGGTCAACTGCCAGTACTAAGAGGGCTGTCCTAGGTTTATGGTGTCAGGAAATCCAGGCCTTCACAAAAGGGTAGGCAGGTGTGCTCTCTGTATATTGACATCAGGCTGTGTGGTAAAGGGGACATATGTTTTTCAAAGCACAAAGAATAAAAGTCTGTGGCAACATATTTATCAGAAAAAAACAACAATTCCTGTTAATTCTATGATGATGCAGGTTACTCTACTCCAATGTGACTTACTGTTCAATGGCATGATGTGGTCTGCCCCAGGATGATGAAAGTTGAGGCCCATACGTCCTATCAAAGAAAAAGAAAGTATTTTATAAATGAGGGATGTTAACAGATGTTCACAGAGACTTCTGGAGAATACTCCAGCCATGACAAAATCTTTAATATGACATGAATAAACAAATAATGTCATACAATTGTTAAAAAATGACGTGTCTTTAGTGTTATGTTTTTGTACCTGCAAAACGACAAAAAGTCAAAAACAAAGGCAGTTGTAAGAACATGAATTGAACACAGTGTCAATTCTGCTATGGTGACCTTGGGTGCATGTTACAAGGGGCCCAGGTACGTTTTAATTGTGCGACAGCGATGACGTAATTACCGGCGCCGAGAGTAGTGTCCGAAAGTGTCCGAAAGATTTTTCTGTTGAGCTCACTACATAGTGCACTACATTTATATCCCCTATGTAGGGAGTAGGGAGTAGGGGTTAGGGGGCGATTTCGGACACAGCACAGGTTTCTCTCTCTGGCTCGTCTCCTGTCGCTGTTGATCGTAAGCCGGCTGGTGGGACACTGGGGCGAATATAGTCTTACAAGTTGGGGTATTTTAGGACATGCTATTCACAGGTCAACTACCAGTACTAAGAGGGCTGTCCTAGGTTTATGGTGTCAGGAAATCCAGGCCTTCACAAAAGGGTAGGCAGGTGTGCTCTCTGTATATTGACATCAGGCTGTGTGGTAAAGGGGACATATGTTTTTCAAAGCACAAAGAATAAAAGTCTGTGGCAACATATTTATCAGAAAAAAACAACAATTCCTGTTAATTCTATGATGATGCAGGTTACTCTACTCCAATGTGACTTACTGTTCAATGGCATGATGTGGTCTGCCCCAGGATGATGAAAGTTGAGGCCCATACGTCCTATCAAAGAAAAAGAAAGTATTTTATAAATGAGGGATGTTAACAGATGTTCACAGAGACTTCTGGAGAATACTCCAGCCATGTCAAAATCTTTAATATGACATGAATAAACAAATAATGTCATACAATTGTTAAAAAATGACGTGTCTTTAGTGTTATGTTTTTGTACCTGCAAAACGACAAAAAGTCAAAAACAAAGGCAGTTGTAAGAACATGAATTGAACACAGTGTCAATTCTGCTATGGTGACCTTGGGTGCATGTTACAAGGGGCCCATCTGCGGCTGTCATGGTTTATCTATGTCACCATCATTCTACTTGTACAGCCGACAACAAGCAAAATTACGGAGAACTACGAAAATCCTATTAAAAAATATTCTGTGGCCATGACTTATTAACTCGTGGCCACAGAATTTTTTTTGTCCCCACCCATGTCTGGGTGGGGCTTCGTAGAAAATACACCTAAGCAACATACAGTAATTTACAGTGGCAGCCGCAGAGGCACACCCTTTATCCCCTAATCAGTCACAATTAGGTCCATCTGTCAAAATCCACCTACACCAGCATTTTTCACAACACATAATAAGCAAGCAACCTACAAATATGTATTAATATTTATCTAACTAGATGTGAGCCTTCCGCTCCACTTAACATTGGGTGATGTGGATTAAAGGTCACTGCCGGGGATGTTGCTTTACTGCTAGTATAGGTTTCCCAATCGGCAACATGGACTTTGAGAGCCCATCTGCCAGCATGTTGCAAGGTGCTATGGTGAAAATGATGACGACACATCAAAAGTTTGAAGATCTGGCCAGCAGACAGATAGTGGGGACACCAACTGGGCCTCTTCTTGGCTCGCAATCAAAAATGGAACCAGCAGTTGGCGAGGTAGTGTAGAGGGAGGACAAGGGGGCGGTTGCACTGCAGTTCCGCAGATGTGGATTTCGACACTCCTCTTGTCCAATCAGAGTTGAGACAACAATAGGGCTCGGGGGCAAATAGAGTGTGATAAGCCCAGACACTCATGCACACATTTGTATGAACATACGCTGTGTGACATATGGATGTCTGGGCTAGTGTCACATTCTCTTCACTACTTATCATCATGAGGCAATGGCCATTTTAGTTGAAAAATTAGACCCAGTATGTTTTTAACTCAAATCTATCGATCAATCATCATATGCTTTTTCTGTCTCACCAGCCTCGCTTTTGCTACCCAGACAACTGATCCAATTGACAAACGCAAAAGTATAAACATATGTGAGGTATATTTGTTATTTTTGTTACAAAATAATTAGGGAGTTCAAGGCACAAACTCTAGTGTCACCATAAGAGAATCCCTTCAAGCCCTAAAGCAGACCATGCACTTTGACCTACTCTCACTGCAGTTGGTTTAGTTAAAGAAAATGACTCATGCTGGGTTCCAGTATTATTCACTGAACACAGAGCAATCCCTGACTGCTGATAGGAGGGCAAGCATTGCAAAAAACACTCTGTTTGTGCTTTCTTTTCAAACTACATTAGTCATTATGGATGACAGCGGGTGACAGTTGGCCTCCCAAAGCCTTAAAATAGCTTTGGGCATGTGCCATCTGCTCCCCCCAGGAGTTGAGTGGCAGGGCCTGAGGGGCCTCGATGAGTTGCTGCTGCCGCTGCTCTTCTGGTGACATTTCCTCACCAAGACCCTGAGCTATTCTCAAACTCCACATGATGGTTGCAGAGAAGTGTAGCCACTCGGGATACACACCAATCCCTTCTTAGGCATAGATCCAACACCACCTCCCCTTTACTCGCCTAACAACCTGCAGACTGGCCAGTGGCCATCAACTCGGGATATGGTGCCTCATTAGGGTGCTCGAGGGCTCAGAGGTTTGAGCAGATCAGTCCAGACAGCAAATTAACATCAGCTGTCTAACTGTAAGAGCTCTGACCACTTTTATATTACTCATCAACTGCTATTAACAATCGCAAAGAGATAGGATAAAAGTATTTACCAAACTGCTCTCTAAATAGCTTTTGGCTTAATGGTAGACTGCCTCACAGCATCATTAACAATGTTCGGAAAATGTGAGGCCATAGCTTTTTATCAACAGGAAGGTAAAAGGCAGTGACCAAAAATCTGATTATTCCTGGGACTGATCAACAACTGTACCCATTATTACTGATATATCATCATCATGCTGGACGCACCGTGTGGTCCTGTAAAGGGTGCATAGGTTTTGAGGAATCTGGGAAAGAAGATAGGTTTTGGACCTTTGGAAATTTCCTGACGCCTGCATTAGTGCTTTGCCTCAAGCTCCAAGGTGGTTAAATATTCACTAGATTCCACTGGTGGCTGATCACCTCTGACTGCATCCCACCTGGAGCTCCTCTCAGCTGCTTTGGTCACGTTTTGCTCCCTGTGGTCCACATTATAGCCCACATTTAAGCCCCCAATAACACCTCTAGTAGAAAGCCACAGCAAAGTTATGAGAGGAGAGTGGGTGTTCTAACAACAAATTGTGGAAATGTCAGCAGTGATGGAAAAAAACACACATCCGCAGCAGGGTGCCCAAACGTTGCATTCTGGCCGACTACTGCCAAAGAAAACTTTAATAACCAACACAACAATAGCAGAGAGGGGCGTGTGTTCTGCACACCTGCCACAGAGGACTGGAAAGATTGAGAGAGATGATGCATGTGTGAAAAAACCCAGTGTTTTGAATGTCATGTCGGATTGTTCAACCGCCTACACTTCATACCAGGTTTAGCTGAACCCTACAACCCCCGACAAGATGATTACCAAGGGGCAAAGGTTTCTTTAGCTACTGAGCCACAAAAAATGGGGGATAAGACATATTTCCAGAAGCACCAGATATGTTGAGCTCATTATGGTCATTTAATGTTTCATAAATGTAAGAATTATACAAATAAAAATCTGATAATCGAGGATTTCCATAATCGAGCTAAGCCCGATGCAAAACCTGGCAGTGATAGTAACACCTTCATGGTTTATGAGCTCTGGACAAAACATAATTTTAACAGACAGAACAAGCCCAGACATGTTTTGTTGCCTGGACTGGATTAGCTCAGTCATGCTCGCAGGAGTCATGGATTTTCCTCCATAACAAAACATAACACTCTGACAGTGTAGTTTATTGGAAGTAAGGTGCAATTCAACTTTATCACAGCCTACAAACACATCATCATATCGCAGTACAGTCATTACCAGCTGTTTAAAATACAGGGGCATCCCTATGCGGTGGAGTAAATCTTAAGTACTGCTAACTACATTGGCTGAGAAGTTGAAGGGTCAAGTCCAGCCTGTCAGCAAAATTTCAGCCCAAACAAAACACTGATCTTTAACCTTATGTCAAGCTGGAATGACCCCCCTCTGCACCTAAACAAGGACAAGAGTTCAGAACGTCTTAATCTTTTCACTTAAACTTTCCTGCAGACCTTTAATCCACAACTTTACCTTATGTGGAGACAGACAGTGCAAAGTCTGGGCTGTATCTTTGCACAAGTCTAATTACACGGTTACTCATCTGATCTGTACGACACGTGCAATTCTTGTTTTCCTCCTGATAAAAACCCATGTGTGTCAACCCTTTATCCACTGACCAATGCTCTTGTCAACAAATGCATAAAGTCAAACAGCACCAGTGTTTGCGCTGAATCCAGCTACTGACTGCAGTTAAAACTGGCCCCTACTATCTTGTATACCAGCAGCATATCTAATACAAACTATTATCCAACACATGTCGTATTACAACAACATAGATGCTGAAGCTAACCGTTTTTTAGAACTGGTTTCTCACATAATTGGCTTTTAATAAACCAGTTTAGAAAATGTAAGGGATTTCTCAAATAGGTTTTTGAGCAGTTTTAGGATGCAGGCTCTGCACGATGAGCTCTGGTTTCCCTCTGTTTTTTGCATGTTCACATGTGATATGCATCTCCTCATTTTGTAATATCTTAAAATAGACGAACGCTTTTGGGAAATGTGTTTATACTCTTTATAGTCAGGGAAGAAGATGCAGTCTCCTGTCTGCACGCTAAATATGAAGCCACGGGAAAGGCGTTTGTTCAACATGTCACTTTTAAATTCTTTCCTGGTGCAGACTAAACAAACATAATATAATGAGTTAATGTATAAACGTTACGAGCTCTTGAAGTGTTTGGGTCAGGGGTTCTCTGACTTTCCAGCTGAGCTAAACGTCTCTGCGTTCCCAGCCTTTATGCAAGGATAAACTTAATGTTTCTTCTACAATGTCTGTTTTCTCCTCTCGACATGAAAACTATTCAGTGTGATTCTCTAAATGCTAAAGTAAGCAAAATCCTAGTAGCTAGCAGCTCTTCTTTAGGACTTAAAGTCATGTCTTTTTCATTCATGTAAAATCTGCACTCTTGTGTGCGTGTGACAAGAAAGACAATCCTGCTGACATCAGTTGTGGCAGTAGTTGTGAAACCGGTGGTGCCTGGCATCGCCACATGCAAGCTCAGTTGACCTGGTTCAGGTACATCATGCAAACCAGTGTGTTGTGACGCTCCGCCGAAATTCAGACCTCCTACACTTTAACAAAGTAAAACAACATTTGTGTTTCGCCAACAGAAATGGCATTTGTGTGTATTAGCAAATAAAGCATGCTGAATATCAGATACCACACAGGATATAAAGATCTTAATACGGATGGTATTACCAGGCCTGAATAAGGCCACTGTCTCTTTCAGTTTCAGAGACAACTCACATAGCATTTGAAGTGAACCACTGTCCAAACTAGTGCTGCCAAAGAAAGGGGCAAACTTCTGTCTGTATTGACAGAGAAGGGAAGGGGGTGTGTCCCCTCGCACTCTCTTCAGAAGACCTACTGATTCTCATTCGAGCTACAGTACCAGATCTCCTTTAAAAACACACACACACACACACACACACACACTTATACAGGGACTCATAAAACAGTCAAGGAAAAACAACTGTTCTGGTAACAATGAGAAGTATGCAAGAAATGTCTCTGATGGGGTGAATGTGGGTGGGACGCGTGTAAATGGGGATGCATAACTGGTTCTGTGTCAATTCAATTTGTTTTGACTGGTGGTTCTCAGCTGCTGGGCAGTATCTTCAAAATGGAGCGCCAGAATTACAGCAGCAGCCGCTAAACTGATTTATTTGAAAATTCTTGCTACCAAGTTTCATCTACGAATGTAAAACACAGTGTCAGAATGACTATATCAAGTCAGAATAAATAGTAATTACTTTCCCTGATCAGGCTCTCCTGAACCTGGCTCACGCCTTTATAACCTAACCAAACTGCTACTGCCAAATAGCAGTGAGTAGGTATGCTCGCAGGGTGGAGCTACTCTGTGGTTGGCACGGTAGCTTACTGCAGCCACACGACATCTGCATGATGACGAGAGGGGTAAAAAGGAAAGGGAGATGCAGGAATGCACGCCCGAGTTTATGTCTTTCATGGTACCTCCGCTGTCTGTGCTGTGCTTCGATAAACAGTCACAAGAGAAGCCCTGCAGGACACTGCAGCACCTTTCTAGTCCATTTTACTGAAAGAATGCAGCTCAAGACCTGAAAAACATACTCCAAGCATGAGAAAGTGACACGCTCCGCACACTATATACCCCTCCCACCAATCTTTCCATTGTTAAGACAGGAGGATGGGCGAGCATGAAGACCCTTCACCCAACCTAACAGGGCCCCATCTGGGAGACAGGAGTTTTTATAATAGGCATGTGACTCCTGCTACAAAAATATTGGCTTAAAAGGCCTGACATACATTGGATGGCCTTAAAAGGTTGGCAAGAGGCTGCTGGTTCTGATTTGATCTTCAGGCTTTGACTTAGTTAAAGCATGTTCAGGCCCACATTCATGCGCAAAATAATGCCACAAATACATTCAGTCACTCCATAACTGTGCTTAAAATATATATTGCAGTCAACAAAAGTCTGACCACATGATTTGCTGATTTAAATCAGCACAAAACCAATAAAGGCAAAGAAAAGTGCAAAAGAAGAGCACATTACTGAACAGCTCCCGCACATTGATAAACACATCCACATGCACACACAGAAATAATATATTTTGCAGGTAATGCTCAAAATGATAATTATTCATTTCAATTTTAAACACAACACAGAGATCCATACTGGACTGGTTGGCAGACTGGCTAACAGAAAAAAAAGGAAGACAAAACAAATGTTCTCAGTGATGATAGATGCCCATGAAGCAAAACAAAACAAAACAAAAAAAAACAGACTGTGATCATGGACGCATGAATATTCCTAACCTGCAAAATGATTCCTCCATATAATATCAGCGATAGTCATTGGTGGGCCACCGGCAGGGTGTGGTTTACCTTTGTCATGGTCAGTCCTTATCATATCCATTAAGGAATTCTCCAAAGAGTGCAAGCTAAAAGCATCAAAGGGCCGATTCCGGTCCTGCAACACAGCAAAACAGGAAGATACAAGAACGTTAGAGTAAAATTGATCTGGAATGATGAGAACTTTTGATAACCTGAAGCAGCACATTTTGGCATGCTGTTCAAATGGTTTGCAGGTTACATGTGCAGATCACTAGTAACAACGTGCTGTTACGAAAAGTTCCTCCTTCTGTTCTTCTCAAAGATAATCTTGACGACGAAGGTAGAATTCCATCACATTCCTAATGAGGACAATGGAAAATACAGTTGCTGTTGAAAAGGATATGACTTCTTGTATCTTAAAATTCCTTTTTATTCTTATGATTCTGCTATTGTATAGCTAACATATGTTATTTTACTTATGGTCGACTGGCTACACTCTCTGTATATGTACATATGTACATTTGATGATATGATCTGAAAATTCAAATACAGTTTGACCAGAGTGGTTCTTCTTTAGCTGTGTCTCTTTGAAGTTGGAACCACTTCAGGATCAGGATAACAATAAAACCAATATAATTTGGTTTATTTTTGCTGGTAATATAAAACATAAATTTAACACCTGCCGTGGTGACTCTGTTTTTTCCTTATTGTTTATGCACATTTATGGAAGCAAAACAGTTTTTCTTCATTAATTTTCAAGTTATGAGCCTCATAAATAAACCGCCATAACCTGAGAAATAATGAGGAACAGATGTTTCCTTTGCTGATGCTCAAACCATTGAGTCCATTAAGTGAGTCTTTTGAATCATTAATGATGTGTCAATATTGTAGGTCGATGCTGAAATTTTGGATATTTATTTCTTCACTGTGGTTGTAGAAGCAAACAAGTAGATTGACATGCTTTATTACTGATTACAGGTGGTGCCTTGATGTACAATGTCTACACAAGGTTTGAACTGACTATATGCTGCAGTGCTACATGGTGATGTCACTGTATATGTGTGCACTAGTAGTTTGTGGGTGTCTGCTGCGGTTCCCTTTGAGTCACCATAAACCCAGTTTGCTGTTCACAGTGTCAGAGCCCTAGCTGCGGTTGTTATGTTTCATTGTGATTAATGAACCTGTGAACTTTCAGCTAACGCAGCATCCTTAGTTGTAGCAATGGATCCAAAAAAAAGAGAGTTTTCAGCACAGGATTTAATCCCATTTCTAATCTGTTCTGCAATTCATCGGTTAATATCTTAACTATCTGCAGCTGAGTTATTAAAGTACACTAATTACAACTAATTACTGCTTAAAAATATTCAAAAGTATAAATATGAAAACAATGCTTCTCCCATAACCTAAAATATATAATCAGCCAAAAACATAAATCTGCTCACATGTTTTTTTCTACCTAAAAATGTTAATTTAAAAAGGTGCCAGACATACCACGTTTTTTCAAGACAATGTCTACGATTTGTTCGAATGTGTAACATCTATATCATAAGACATTTCAAACAATAGCAAAGATCATATAAAGATGGTATGAAAACACCTTGTCAGGTCCGCTTGGTGCAGCGGCCCTCAGAGTTCATGTTAAACTTCGGGAGTGAGCCTGTCTTTGGGGCTGCAGCAGTAACACTCTCATTAGCGTTTTGCCATCATGATTTAGAAAACCTCTCGAAACTAATTTCCCGAACCTGTGAAGCAGATCAACCCTCTTGAGTCCAGGACTGCACAGTCAATACTGCATCAAACACCTCAAGGTTAAAGCTCTCACTGCGACTGAAAAGTTAGGGCACCCGCCTGGCATGAATGAATTTATTAGAATGACATGTGTGCCAAAGGTAAAGGATGAGAGCGCGCAGAGTCAGTGCTGGAGGCTGCAGCCTGGGCAGCTGTGTCCTGTGTCCGCTGGCCAAGCTGGGGCCACATTGTTTGCACGCCACAGCTATTGTTGCCCATTTGGCTGAGCATTCAAAAGTGTTATTCCCCCAATTCTGGACCCGACAGCATTGCATAGATAAAAATCTGTCCACTTGGTACAAATGATAAACACTTAAAAAGCTGAGCTTTCAGTTTCCTCCCCCCTTCCCTCCTCACTGACACGTGGATGATCACAGTGACAGGCGGGTTGGTCAGAGTGCTCACTGTAGTGAAATGACCTAGAGAGATAGCAAAGTCCTGCGCAGTCTTCACTGTGTAACACATCACACAAGTTAGGAATTCAGGTTCAAGTTGACCTGTCCTGACTACATTGGGGCTCATCTGTCCTCATGACCCATAAACAAGATAGAAGAGCAGGTTTGTGAAAGAGACTATGATCTAAAAAGCAGATCTCAAGAGACTGCTGAAAACCTGTTTATAATTAATACATATGTTTAGATTAAACTGGAACCTGTCTCTGAAACTTGTTCCCACAGTGCCTGTTTAAATCTGCAAAATATCACTCAAAATATATAACACTGGGATATATTTTATATTATATTTTTCAGAATAGGTTAATCAGACTGTGTGTGTGTGTGTGTGTGTGTGTGTGTGTGTGTGTGTGTGTGTGTTTGTGTGTGTGTGTGTGTGCGTGCGTGTGTGTGTGTGTGAGTGAGCGTGAGAAAGAGAAAGACAGGCAGATCGTTAAAGATGCAGGTTGAGAAGGAAAATAAAGTAAGAACTGTACAAGAAACAAAAAATCCCAATGCAAATCACACTGGCTACACCCTCAGACCTGCTGTTTTGCATGACCATCAGACAACATCTGTACGTGAGCCTCAACCTGCCAGTCTGCTTTCTCTCGTCTAACTTTGTGATCCGATCCAAAGTCAAGATGAAAACAGAGGGCAGCCAAAATAATTGCCACTATGATGGTTTCAAATCAGGGTATCTCCTGAGGATCTCATGTGACTTTGTGTCTTAAGCCTCACACTGACATGTTAAGTTGCATTCCGCACATTCCTCGGCCTTTAAGCGCCAGCCAGCAGCAGGCGAGTATGAGCACATATCAGAGCGCATGGGTCTCAACATTTCACCGTGCACTGCTTCTGCTGCCTCTGAGGGAGAATACTGAGGCAAGCACACCTGTCAGCAGCTGTCCACTTGTCTCTGTGGAACCCCAATGTGTGTGTATGTGTGTGTGTGTGTGTGTGTGTGAACTCAACCTGCTGCTCAGATCAGCAATCCTTATGGGTTTCACCTCAGTAAACAGGCCACTTGACATGCGGCACCACAACCTTGCATCCTGGTGATACCTCTGCACCAATTATGGGTGTAATTGTTAGGCACCTAAGTGTGACCTAAACAGTCTATGTCTCTCAACAGAGAGGCTGCCATAAACCTTTAAGATAAACACCTCTTCTCTGTTGAATAGATATTGTGAGTTAGCTGGAAAAATAATTCACAATATTACTTGTATACTAATACTAGTATTTTTATAAGTTATATGGCTGATCTTGATAAACCTAAGCCTAACAGCCTTGTTCTGTAATGTGCTCTGTGGTTCTGGGGGAGGCCTCCTGGCAGCTTAGTAAACAAACCCAACCATGTCATTAGATTAATGAGGTTAATGGGGCTAATTTGAGTTAGACTTAACACTTCAAAAACTTTGCCTGCAGCTGAAGTGATTCATTAATTAGTCCATTGGCTAAAGATAATCAATTAAACCAAACAGCTAAAAGAAATATTAAATAATATAAAATAATATAAAATATTTTCAAATTCCAATGTTCGGCTTTATAACATCTGTAAGCAGTAACAGTAAACAGGCCACTCTATACAGCATGACAAGTGGCCCCTTGACCTTGTCTCCTGGTGATAAGTGGAGCTGTTAGTTGGCCAAGTCCAGTAAACAGATAAAAGAGACGGAGGAAATAAAGCCTAGAGAGGCCTGACTGACACACACACACACACACACACACGCATAAAGAGATTCCCTATCTCCACAAAAGGCTTTACGTCTCAAGACGGCTGGAATTTCACCCTGTGCCAGGCTGAGCTTCCTCTGCACATGTAGTCCTCTCTGCAGTAACAGGTTAACATTTTGGCTTCCGCTTCGTTCTCCTGAGTCCTTTGCTTTGATCGAGGCAAACAAGTGCTCCTTTTCAAGTAAGCCAGCAACTTACAGTGAGTCGAAGCTGGCTGGGTGATTTTTTTGTTTATATGGAGGCTTGTTTGTCAGGTAGCACAGCTTAACATAGGGAAAACACATCACCAGTCATGTAAGAAAACCAGTTGTGGACTGTTCGTGTTAGTCTAATCTGTGACCAGACACAGCAGTCAGGGACACATTTCAGAGAACGCGTTGTCCATTATAGTGCTAGTGAAAACAGATCAGTCTACTGGAATTTATCTGTATATTCATTATAACTCATTTGTTGATATAGGCCAGTTCCTGACAACAATGTTATGTTGCTATATGTCATATAGTCAGAAATATCCAATTGACAAATTCAGCTGTTCTTTTTTTTGTTTACATTAAAACAATTCCAATCAAGTCAGGAGCTATAATCATGTTTTGACCAAAATAAATAAATGATGTTGAGACACACATTTTTATCTATAATAGCATTATTTTTGCCAAAACTAACAATAAATTCTAAATATTTGTTTATTTTGTCCAGAAGTGATGGAGCCTCCCCTCATCTACCGGGTTGGTTTTCTATCCGGGTTCTAATACCGCCCACTATCCAGTCCCAAGCCAATCAAACGAGAGAGCGAATGCTACCTTCCATTTCTGTAGGAAATTTGGTAAATACAATAGGAACGCACATTATTACTATTATTATTATTATACATCATTACAGCGCAAATGTTAAGAGCACAACAATAGTCAATTCTGTTATTATCTTAATTATTACTTTAATAAGTATTATTATTGTCGCTGTTGTTGTGTTTTGTTATCGTGTTGTAAATTGACTTGTATTATTACATGCTGGCGCGATTTGATAATAATTTGAAATGTAACATTCATACTGATACATATTATGTTAAGTTAATCATCAAGACTGAGGCCTGATTTCTCATATGTGTATAGTGAATAAATGTGTATGACGGTGAAAGTGGAGAGGGTTACGGAGAGCCCCTGAAAGCACCGTTGTCCTTTAAATCCCACGGAGACAGAACAACCGGGGGACATTTAACTATTTACCGCAATAAGCCGTGCGCAGCGACATGTCTTCCAGCAATGACCGAGTCTTGAAATGTTTTTTAAAAAATGATCGAGAGTATAAAGCCTAAGAATTTTACTGTCTCTTTGGATGCAGTCAGTTTGACCGACGCGCCATATGAATATGCTGGCAGCTACCGGCAAAACACGAAGAGTGTTTGTCCGTTCAGTTTAGGACGAGTTTTACATGCAAAGCGCATTTATAATAGGCCTTTTTCAATTATGAATTAAACAAATCAATTCAAAACGTATGTGTTAGGTTTCTTCCGGTTGATAAACGGGTAATAAGCGTATAGAATACAGAATATAGACAATATGAAAAAGACTGACATTGTGTATAGTTTACGTCATGTATGTGTGAAAACTGAATATATACTGAATACAAAATAACACAAACGGTTTTATTATATGGAGCCTGAACGCGCTGATGAGTTCAGGTGACCTTATCCAATAACCTTTATGTATGGAGTTTAACATAGGACACTATGGGGCTTCCGTAAATATTGTATTTAGGGTGTCAGAAAAAATCCACCTATATTTTAAGGAGTTTTCCCACCAGGACAGAACTGACAGAACATGTTACAGTGATGTACATATGGAACCACACGCTCAGGCCTGATCCTGCTCTGACCGGGAGGAGATTTACCTGGAAAGGCAGTATGTTGTTGCTGTTGTCAGTCCTGAAGCCGCTGTCCTCCATCCAGGGTTTTGGGGTGAGGGGACCGGGTCTCGGGAATTTGGGGGGAGCTATGACGTTGCCGCTGTAGGGCTTTTTCATGGGGGAGATGGGGTTCAGCGGTGACGGCACCCCGACTCCGACCCCGACGCCCACCGCTCTGCGCGGGTCCCTGGCTGCCTGCAGTCCGCTCCAGGGGTTGGAGGCTGTGCTCCAAGCAGCGTTGTGGTGATTATTCCAAGCGGAGGATGAGGCAGAAGACGACGACCCCTTGCTGTTATTCATGATGGTCTGATAAGCGTTCCTCTGGGGGAAGGGGCCTTGGCTGGGGCTGACAGGAGACCTCCTCTGCTGCTGCTGCTGCTGCTGCGGGGCTTGTTGATGCTGCTGCTGATGCTGTTGAGACTGGGGAGCCAGGCCGATCTGCGGGGAGAAGTTCCCCCCGAACACCGGGTTGACATGGTGCGGGAAGTTCTGGAAAAGCATCGTCCCGTTCACCGGGGGTATTCCCTGGAAAAAGCTGTCCTCCACGGCGTTGGCGGTCCCCGTGGACCAAGTGCTCCCGAACGAGGAGGAAGGAGAGGACAGGGGCCCGACGGTGTCCTGCGGCTGCTGGTGGAAGCTCAGCCCGGGCAGGATCGGAGACTCCATCGGCACGTTGTCTTTGCTGAGCGCTGAAGCCGCTTGGCTGCTCCCGGTCGACGGGCTCTCCGAGTCGGACGAGGAAGAAGTGGGCTCCGAAGACGGGGTCGGGGTGGAGGGAGGAGGGTCTGCTTGCGTCGGATCTTGCTGATGGTGAGGCTGGGCTTTGTTTTTGTCCATCAGTAAATCATCCTGCATGGTTTGCTGAGCTGAAACGGGGGGAAACAGAGACGAGGAGATATTATGGTGATTATTATTATAGTTAGTGGTATGCCGGAGTTCATACACCGGATTCGCTGGGCTGCTGTAGTATCTGAGGAGCTGGGACAACTCCGACAAGGATATGATGTTAGAGGGAGCAGGCAGCTGCAAGGCGAACGCCTGATCCCCCATTTAGCCGAACGGACGAGGAAGGGGGCTAAAACACACACACTTCCCAAGACTACACCGGAGTGATTCACAAATCCCACAGATTACACACGGACGAAGCACACGGCTGCAGATATTCACCAGATTTCGCCACGTCTCGTTTTTCCTTCCACGCACTCCGCAGCTGCGATGTGAAACTGATTCAGTGTGTTTTCTGCCCAAGGACCTCCCCTATATTCATTTACATACGTCAGTAAATACAGCTGTCCTTCAGCAAGGTTAAAACACACTTCTGCACGAGCCAGTCACTTCGACGCTCTCTCTCTCTCACACACATAAGGAGCTTTGAGAACCACTAAAAATGCGCACTTCGCCGTTTTCACGCAGCGGAGTGACGTGACGCACCTGATTCACTTTATTACACCGGAAAGCTGTTTAACCGTGTCACTCTTTATCATATTGCAGCACCGAGACTGTGACATAATGACAATAATGGTATGAGAATATTAGCAAATGGTCAAATTAGTATAAAACAGTAATAATACAGAGATATTGTATTATAGCGCAAAAAAGAGTCTGCCTGAAATCCGCATCGACAGTTGCGGGTTTGCGTTCAGAGTACACAACCACACAGGATGCAACTGTCGCACAACATGACACACTAAAGCTAAAGGTGGACTGTGACTCAAATGACTCTGCTCGCTTGAGTCGAAGTTAGAGATCATACTGAACCTGGCGTGCAAATATTATTCTTTCCTTTGCACACCACAGACAGCGTCACGCAGAGGAATCATTACATAGCACATATTCAAATATTATGAGACTACAGCGATCACAGTTACCGAATCATTAACGCGACATAACAGCGAGCACGGCGATCTGCAACGTAAATGCAGCACTATATAACTGACTAGTAAGGCTGTAGCCTACGTTGCGCAAACCGAGCCCGGCCATATACTATGACACAGTGTCAGGTCAGTCAAGGTTAACATTATGCTAAATTAAAAAGCCATTAAAATACTGATAAGGCCCATTCGGACTGTTTATTAGGCTGCAGCAGATCTATCACACAGCCCACACCGAGGCCATTTACACATCCTGGATGTAATAGTTTGTAGACTTTGATCATAACAATGCCGGACGAGATGCGGGATCATTTCATCAGCATGATGATCAGTGGTACAAGCTGGACTCTTGTAGTTGATCGCAATAACCTGCATTGCACACACCCAACCGGTTAATCCGTGTTTTCTGCTCCCAGAGCTGCGCTTCCAAGGTCATCAAAGCAGCAGGATCAGCAGCCGGCTGTGGCTCACCTCACCACACAGACACTACCACAACCCGGACATTCACATGCCCGTTTATCGCGCCGATCGGGGCATCCGACACATTTCATGGAGCTGTCTTTCCCTCGAAATCCCCCTTTAATCCATATGTGTCCCCCACCACACAAACGACAGGACAGCATGCGCACACACAGCGTTGTCGCTCCTCCACCTGGCGTCAAGCTTCAATTACCTTTATCGTTCACCTTCTAGAGACTCTGTAAATAAAGCTATTTCTGTTTGCCTCGTCTGGGTTTAGTTATGACAAACGAGCTACCCGTGTGCCGAGGTAGTCAGCAGTTGCCTCAACAGCTGATTGACTGCGGCGCATGGATGATGCCGAGGGGGCTGCAGGGAGTTGTAGTTTCTCACTCTGCGGCGGCTGGTCAAGTAATATGTAGCCTGTGAGCCATGTTTCAAAGTAGAGGAAAAATATCCGAACCTGTACGGTACATACACGAATCAGTTCCAGAGATGAAGTCACAAGATAAGGTCACAAGATAAAGCTAAACAAAAAAAAAAAGACGGAGAGACACCCGCCCCCGCCCACCCCCAACAGGCGCATCATCTCTCTCGCTTGTTTTATATGCTAAACACCAATAAGTAATAACCGTAATACATATGTGGTATTTGCAGGGATGCTCGTTGTGACATAACTTACAAAATAACTTTAGTACCCAGGTGAAGCCAAGCAGAGAAGCTGTAGAGAATGTGGATGATCAAAGACAGTGTAGTCTCACCATCATTAGCCGAGTTCTGTAGCCATATGTGCATCTTCATGATGGCTGTATTCCCGGTAAGCCGCTCTTTCCCTATGGCACATCTGCCGGCCCGGGAGTGAATTCAAGACATTTAGTTGATATTTTCAGCCATCAGAGGGAGGGAAGCAGCACCAGACTACATTTCCCATATCAGGGGAGGAAGCGGCCGGTGCGGCGCTCTCTTTGTTTTGATGACGTAGAAACGCACAGCCGTGCTAGTCTGCGTTACCTCAGAGACGGTCAGTCAAGTGGTCACGCCAGGGCGATGATATTAGTGACAAATAAGGCCTTAGCCGATGTAAAGAGGGCTTTTACTTGCCAGGTTACCTCGGTCGGTGATACATGTTAGACCTTAGGCAGTCATGACCGCGAAGCAACTGTTTTATCTGAAATAACAGCCTCGTTTGCCCCAGACGCGCAACACGAAGGCCTCCTATGCAGCTAGTTAGCGTTAGTTCCTCGGCTAGCTAGCAAGTGGTTGAACGCCAACCTTTGCTGAAGCTGTTTGACTGGCGTGTCATTTTAATGTTTTATGTGTAACGCAGTGTATCCGCTCCACCAAGAAGACGGCATTTGAGTGTTTTCTTACTTCTACGATAATGGCGGAACAGGGTGCAGTGGTCACGCAGCAGAATTTGGACAGGTGAGTTCAAGTTTAAGGCTAACATGCTAACGTTAGCTGTGTAGCTCTACCTCAAACCAGTACTGTTGACAAGGGGGTGGAGGGGGAGTGAAGGTGTCCTTCTTTTAGGTGTGGTGTAAAGCGTCAATTCTAATATGTGTTTATGCCACCTACTGACCTAAAGCGTATTGTTGACTATGTTTAGCTGTAGTTAGCATATTTTGGTCACAGACGTCTAAAAGAGAGCAATGTAATGCAATAGTATCGGTGATCTAAAATACAAATCATATTTTGTCAACTATTTTGTCAGCTGCACAGAACTTTTGACCCTATGAGCACAAGACTCTGCTCATAAAGACTTTAGAATTTAATTCTAATAAGAATAATCATACATTATTTAGTCCACACAATGGGGAAATTAGTTCTCTGCATTTTTACCCTATCCACATATGAGTGCAGAAAGATGTTGGTAATATAACACACAGCACACATGCGGAGCAGTGGGCAGCCATTCAAGGTGCCTGGGGAGCAAATTTGGGGGCTTAAAGGCCTTGCTCAGGGGTCTTGCTTAAGGGCCCAAACTAGTAGACAGTTGCAGACAGAAGTTGGCGGTTCTCCCAGTTCTCGGCCAGTCCGGTGTATAAACCAGCAGCCTCACGTTTCCAAGCTCGATGGCAGCCTGGGTCTGGGGTGGTGGCACTTCACCCAAATCTTTGGCCTATCTGGGGTATGATATGTTGATAGGCTGGTAAGCCATCTAGTTAGAGCTCCATGGCTCAACAAATGACATTTTTTTTCGCTTTTATTGTATGTGGGTAGGGTTGGGTATTGAAGGGGTTTCACTTGGTTCTGGTGCCAAATACTTTCAAAACGTTTCCCGTTCCTAAACGGTATTTAAATCAGTACTTAAATACATACACAGAGGAGTTTTTATGAAGCATTCTCCACATTTAGGCTACTATTGTTACTCATATGTAATTTTTTTTGCTACTGGCTAATACGGCAACATTTCATACTAGGCATATAACCCGAGAAAGTTTAATTATAACGTGTTTATGCGGTTGATCCTCTGTGCCGCGCCGTCTTATCATGTACAACACTTGCACATCCAATACGACATACCTAACCAGTCAGCCTGACACACGCATTTCACAGAGAAAAACAAAATGTCAGAGATTTAGAGGGAGCAGAAACCGGCCACAGTCTGTGGTTCATTGGATATGTTAATTAGAACCTGTTATTAGCGCCACTGAGACAAGGATTATTTTATTGATGTGACAAAGACTAGATGGGAACGAAGAAGTTACATTTTCCTTATTTTCTAAATGCATAGGTAATTCAGTGCTGCTAACAAGAGGTTTGTGTCACAAACTCAGTGGAATAATCCTGATTGAATGGACTGGTGATGCAAAACAAGTTTAGCTCTTTGACTAAATCCAACTTGTTTTAATATGCCAGTGTATACACAACTGAAATGACAAGGACAGCAGAACAAGTGACATTTCTTTCTAACTCCAATTCTCTTATTCCAAGTGAGCAGAGGAGTCTTGTTTTCAACATGTTTTCATCTTGTCTTGTTTTTAACGAGGCTGACCAGGCTGGCTCCTTTCCTTCCACAGTTTTGTATGTGGTAATTAGAGATGGTTCAGTTTTTGAAATTGGGCAAAACCATACTGTCAGCTTCCTTAGTGTTGCCATGCTACATGTGTAACCAGAATTTTTTTCTTCTTTGTAAGTAGTTGTGAGCTGATGCTGCGGCAATCGGTTCAAGCACATTGGTGTGCCATTTCCCCCAAAATAGTCTCTGGCATTTGATAGCTTGTGCTGTGTGTGCTAAGAGGCATCTGTAGGATTTTGACAGGGCTCCTTCTGTCAATATTGAACTTAATACTTTAAAATAATTTCCCTTGCAGTGTATGGTAGCAGAAAGAAAGGAACGGCATGTGAGCTTTGTGAAATGCGCTTGAGCTGCGTGACGTGTGTGTGTGTGGCAGAGGCAATAACCCAGACAGTGTTTGAGCAGCTGATAGCAGGAAGATGTATGTCATGTCCCTTTGCCCACTGTTGTGTACCCAGCCTCTATCGCTGGCAAACATAAGGCTCTACAGGCTGTTATCTGGCCTGCCACAAGCAGCCAGCTGCCCCTGCAATGCAGTGTTTCACAGATAGATGTAGGAGACACATTTCAATCCAGCCTGTCCTTTTTTCACTGGCTCTCACAGAATCTCCCTGTTTGATTTTATTCTTTTCATCTTTTGTGTAAATCACTTAAACCTGTTGCATTTGTATGAATGGGTGCTGTTAATATGTGGATTAATAAATGCTAATATTAATTGATAGTCGGGGTTCAAGTGGACAGTATGGTGTCGATTTGTTATTGAGTGCTGTATAATCCTAAAAAAGTGATCTCGCTTTTCTCACAGGATCATGTTTGTAGGTATTTGATTGTATATGTGACGTGTTGTTGTCTTTCCGGTCTTAAAGTGATGTTTGTTACTCTAGTTTTCTCTCTACCTATTTGATTGTATTTGTCCTTAAAGACATTCCCTAGTTTGGAATGATTTATTGAAATATTAAAGCACCAATTATTATTCCATCTGAAAACCAGGTGCAGATACCTAACGTTTTTCTCAAACACTGTTATTTATGGACACAGTCCAATCAGAAATCATTAGCTATTCAGCAGTTGATAACCAGTAGGAACCTGTATAATATTGGCACTGACAGCAGTTAAAGTTCATGCCAGATGACAAGTCTTAAGTGTAGGTGGTAAGATGGTTTGGTTAGCAGGCTTGAGTTGTGTAAACCATAAACCATTAACTAAAGGTAATTTTGTTACAATGTTGGCATTGAACAGAGGATTGTGTTTGACCTTTTCCTGCATGGAGTTTTATTTTGTGAGTATTTACAGACATCATAATAAAATGGCCACAACATTTCAAACAAACACTATTTGTCAAATGAAATGAGTGCTATTTAACCTGCATAAAACAAAGTTTTGGATGACTTTGGATGACAGTTTCCTGTAGATCTGTGAAAACACCTTTACCTGGACTTGTGTGCACATTTTGATACGCCGAGGTCACGGCCCTTAGTACTGGAGGAAGCTAAATTGCCTGCTGCCTGTTAGTCAAGTTCATGTGACGCATAAATACACATCTCCTGATTGATTGATTGATTAAGAATTTGTGTTGTTAAGTTTCCATGGTACACACAATCAAATGACCTCTGCTCTGTTGGGTTTTTTTGGGGGGCGACTTATTTACTTAGGGAATGAGAGTTTGATGTGACAATATGAAAGTAGCTTTTGTGGTCCAACACAACTCTGTGCCATGTCAGTCACACTACCATCATGTATTTCTTCACGGGACACAATCAAGCCCTCCTGTAGGTTGATAGGTTTCCTTTGATGACGACAATGGCTAATAATGCTTTAATGTGTGACACTTTCTCTTGGGGTCATGATGACCTCATACTACACTACACAGCCACATGAATGCATGATGTACATTTCTACATATACAGAGAGAGCAGGAAGCTAGACACACTCAACAACCCCAACCACACGGAAGGCAGAAACAGGAATTAGTGTTAACTGGAGAAATCGGAAGAGGAATTGTCAGTCTACGACAGCCTAAGACAGTTTTTGACGCGACTAACCTGCGTGATCTACCCGTGATCAACCAGAGAGATTCACTTCAGAGTAGTTGGAGCTGCATACTAATGGGGAGCCGCATCATCGTTTGTAGTTGTACGCACACGTCACCATACGGCAATGGGTTTGCAATAGCAAACACTGTACACGTACACCAGAAAGGCCGCGGGATGACCTTACATTAGAGCAGAAGATAGTAAAGCTTGGAGTGAATGCGCAGTTTACCTGATTGGATGTAGGAATGCGATGGGAGAAACTATGAACTTATTGGCTAACCCTGCAAATATGTTTACCATTGTTTCAAAGCTGCCTTTTAAGTTAGTTGGGGAGTGGAGAAAGATCACATACCAGAGCCATACCACAGAAAATTGTTTTCTCACATAGTAGACTTCATCGACCAGCACGGATGGTTGCTCTGGTATCCCCTTTTCGGAGACATTCTACACATCTTGAAGACTAGACAAAGAGAGAGCTTGTTTGCTTTAGGCATACAGAACGCAAGTACAGAGAGAGCAGAGACATCCATGTATGATAATATTTGGTTAATTAGGGGCCAGACATGTAGGACTTATATTGGCCAATTTGTAGATGTCATGGCTAATAATCCTTTAATGTGTGACACTTTCCTTTGGGGTCTTGACGACACTACACAGCCTCTTGGATGCATGTTGTATGTATTACCACTAGTTTTGTGCGCGTGCGCGCGCACACACACACACACACACACACACACACGCACACACACACACAAAGAGCAGGAAGCTACACAACAACCCCAACCACACAGAAGACAGAAACGGTATTTATATTATTATTGTATATATATTATTATTGTAATTCATGAACATGTAAATTGGATAAATAAAATTGGATAGAACATCCATTGCCGCTACACCCCCTTTCCTGTCTCTGTGTAACTTTGATACAATTCTACACTTTCTTAGACCATCTCAGGCCTAGTCCAATCTCAAATGGAACACAGGATGTTGCTTCAGCTTTATAGGAAGGGTATACAGACCTTTACTGCTGCATATTCTTTTTATCCTGAGAGCTGCAATGTTTTTTCTGAATAACTGGGAGAATAATAAGGATAACACACACTACTGTCTGCCTGCCAATGCAGTCTCAGAGCACTTTGGTAGTACTATGCGCATTAAAACATTGTGAAAACAGCGAAGCTCCACTTCAAGTTTGCCTGCTAAACCTGTAAATGTGTTAGAGTTGTAATAGAGTTGATACAGCAGGCCTGGGGCACGCTACCTAGCATGACTGCTAGCTAACCTGTGTGGCTCACATGTATGGGTCTGCAGTGGTGCTACTACAGTCAGGTTTTCCTTGTTACATTGGTTTTGTGTGTTATAAAACTTGTGAGCAGCAACAGTGAACCTATATTGATGAATGAAGAGTTGAATTCGCATGATTGTTGTACGGGGACTGGAAAACTAGGTCCTTATGCTTTATACAGCTGTTACCTTAGTTTAGTATGTGGACCAGAAACAAAAAAAAAACCTCAAGACGTTCTGCTCATGCTAAACAAAACACGCAAACAACAAGTGTGTGTCCCTGGTTTGGGCTTCATCTTTTTTAAATGTGCTGTAACTCTTTTGTGAGCACAGTGTAACATCTACAGCAGACAGGTGTTTGTACACCTGATAACTTTCTGCCTTGAATTAAAATTTAGATTTTTGATTGAAACATTAGCTTTTAAGAACTTAGTTATTATTTTTTATTGGCTACAAGCCATTTTCAATGTGAAATCGCAGGTGTCCTCTGTATGCCAGAGAGCATTTTGTACATGCACTGGATTCCCATTGACTGATCTGTTTAACAGGGTGGAGGAGACATAGAGCTTTAGATTAAAGTTTCGCACAGAGGATAGCATTTCAGTGCTGTTGTATTAGATCCTGTCATGCTGTGGGGCTGAGTTACAGGAATAGGAGCTAGTGAATCTAAGAGTGCAGTGGATTTTGTTCTCTGCTGTCGTGCTCCTCTGGAGACATCTGTCAAGTGTTCAACTCAGCTGCTCGCTTACACTGTGCTTAGCTGTCTCAGTTGCAGTCTATATGCTGTCTTTTGGAATATTGAGCCACTTGGACACAAGATGCGGTACAAAAAATGCAATGAAGTGTCAGATGTAAAGAAGAAAACTTACAGGGTAGATTTTGTGAGGACAGTAGACACAAGTGTGAATAGAGGCTTAATGTTTCTGTCAGACTCAGATTCGTCATGTGTACCTGCCGAGGCCCCTTGCCCAGCCCGTGTTACTTGAGCATCTCGACCTGGGCGCTCCTCTCCTGCATCGTCATGTTTTATTCAGCATCAGGGGAGTATTGGAAAATCTTCCATTGCAAGCAGGCAGCAACCCGAGCAAATAATCCAAGTTGGCCATGTATAGTCTCCCACAAAGGACCCACGAGTCCCCCCCCACCCCCCCTCTGCACTCCCCTGTGGCCTCAGTAACAACCTAGACCTCAGTATGATAATGACAGAAGGCCACAGATTTGATATCCATTATTCAGCTGTAGGAGCGGTAGGGTTGAAATGTACACGGTGTACTATAGTGAGTCAACGTTTGAATAAATATGGAAGTTAGTGTGGAAGAGCTGCTAAAATGGGCGCCAAGAAGTCTTTATTGGTAGTTGATTAGAAAACCTACCAACTCAAACAATACAAATAAAAATTTTTGAGTTTTTTATTTATCGTCCCCATAAGGCGTAGTTTGGGGGCTTGTTTATGCCTCACTGACAGATGTTTCTGTCACAGTGAGTTAGGACTATAACCATGACTCAAATTAATAACTAATAATAAGCTACAGACCAGCACAGAATTAGATTAATACTCTTCAGAAGCCTTTGATATAACAGACACACTCAACAAAATGTATTCCTATCTGACTTCAGGACATATAAAGATGTCAATGAAACAGATGATTGATGCAGCAGTATTTTGGGGCAATGCAGAACAAACAGCTAAGTAATTACAGACAGAGTCAATAGATGAGTTTGAGAGTAATTGCAGTACATTTAGCAGTAAGAACATACCAGAGTTTGATTTTTAAAATATAGCAGATGTGGTTAGAATCCTATATTCTAGGAAGAGGTTTTCTTTATTGCAGGCATAACCCTTAACTGTTAAGATCAGGAAATAGAACACTCCACCATTACTTTGTTTCATCAGGTCCAATGTGTGCAGTAGTTGTCACATGACAGTGGAGATACTGCCAATGGGCAGAGATACTGCCTTGTTTAGTGCCTATAGGCCCATATTGGGACCAGTTTCTAAGCCAACCTTTTGCTTGATCATTATGTAATGAATATAGTTAGATTTGTTTTAGAACTAAATGTAAAAACAAATCAGAATCATACCCATACTAAATCACATCCCGAGAGAAGCAAACAATCTGCAACTTGGGTTTTAGGGAAGTAAGTGTAGTCTAGTTGTTGTATTATTTTATTTCATGACATGAAAGACTAAAGGTCATACAAGGATAATCAGGCTGCAAGTGGTTTAAGGCAGCTGTCAGGTTCTGAAGCAACAGTTCTCTTAGCATTAGACAAATGTTAAGACTAACTACATGATTTTAATATAATAGATTAGGAACTACTTTTGTTTATGTGAGAATGGCTGGTCAATCCTCTAAGTGATTATGTCCTACTCATTAATTATGAAAAAGCAATATAATGTCACGGACGTTTTCTGTAAGGTTAAGGAAGTAGCATTATCAAAGCTACCTGATACGCAGGAAAAGGAGGAGAGTGGTATTGTTCACAGAATAAGACTATTTAATTGGAAGATAGCACAGAAAACATGCAAAACGTTCTAATGACTTGTTTCTTGTAGCTGAGCAGACAATTGTTGGAGGATGCGGCCTCAAACCTCTTTGTAAGTGGTGAAGCAGTTACATTACAGTGTAACGAAGATATAAATGTGAGAGGAGAGGAGGAAGACTATGTTTGGATTCTTGTGGCTGGAAGAAGAATGGTGTTAATGTGGTTTGGAAAGAGGCCAGAATACCACATTTGTCTGGTTGTCACCAAAAAGCCAGACACTTTCTCCTTTGTCTGCATCCTAAAATATCCCCCATGCTGTCCCTTCAGATCCAAGATATGGTTTATGACAATATTGTATTCACACTCACATGGATATCACCGTGAATCACAGTGGTTGTTTGTTAAAGCATTGCCAGAAGTATGTAGCACAAACTAGAGGCAATAAAATAACCCACCCACAAGGAACAAAGCACAAGTAAGGCGTTTTCCCCCTTTAACAAAGAGAATATTATTTTTTGATAACAATCGACACAGCATTATGATGTCATCTGAAAACTAGTGCCCTGGATTATTTCTATCAAGATAACATGGCGTGTTTGTATATTTGTAATTTATAAACCATAACTTGTGTTGTACATGTGTGGTAGGCAGATTTTTGCAAATGTTTTACTGGAGCGATTTATTTATCAAACCACTTTGATTTAGATCCACATAAGCTCTGTTTTATGTGTTAATTTCATTTGCGAAAAATATGTGGTCAGCTGTATCCTATATTGTTTTTAGTTCACAGTTAAGAATTATAAATGTGAAACTGATGAAACGGAACAACAAATGAATCTAAAACCTTATCTACATTTGTTTTTGTCTATAGGAGCTGCTGGGTGTGCTTTGCCACAGATGAGGACGACCGCACAGCTGAATGGGTGCAACCATGTCACTGTCGTGGCTCCACCAAGTGGGTTCACCAGGCCTGCTTGCAGCGCTGGGTGGATGAAAAGCAGCGGGGCAACAGCACGGCACGTGTAGCCTGCCCGCAGTGCAATGCAGAGTACCTCATTATATTTCCCAAACTAGGTGGGTTGCATCTTACAAGGTATACAACTAGGGACTGGGAGATGGCCAAAGTCTTAAAAAAACTTAAGACTTTGTCCATCTCCAAATCACCTAAAATAGTCATCAGAATTTGAAATTCTGTCGCTACAACCGACTTGTCATTTTTATTTCAGGTCATGCATTACATAATTTAAGATTTAAAAAAAACTTAATAGCACTCAGTACTACAACACACTATGGCCGTAATTAGTTGGGATCAGAATTAGCTGGTATTGTGCCATTCTGTTTCACAAAATAAATAACGTCTGGAAAGAAGCAATATGCTATGTTCATTCACTGCTCTTTACAACTTTTTCCAGGTAAGTAAAAAATACAATGCATTAATAATTTCTCTCTCATAAACGTTTTAAATATTGTTGTCTTGTTGATCTTCACACACATGGCATCTTTTGCACAAAAATGAGAACTTGGAAACTTAAAGGTTTATTGAGAATTTACTTTTGTTGTGTTAAGAACCTGCCTGTGTGTATGAGTGTGTCACTCTGGCAGGAACTTATACTAAACATACACTGATCAGCCACAATATTAAGACCATTGACTGGTTTTGGAAGATCTGTGCGTATTCGTAGGCTGTTTTGAAAAAGTTAATGTCTGTTCATCATATTAAACTCTGCATTTAGAATTGTGACATTTTGATGAAGTAATGGTAGATAAACAATGGATTGCTAAACAGTGTGCACATCCTGCCTTTGCACAACATGTCTGAGTTTAATATTTATGGGTTAGCTAAATGGGATTTGTTCATGTGGGGACAATTGTGTGTTGTGCAATGGGCCCACTAGTCACTGGTTATTCAAAAGTTGCAGTGAGTGTATGTTATCTACCTTACACTGATATACCCCCATACATGTTTTTATCAGTTTAAACCATGTACTGAACTGATGTCTTCTTGTGCGCTACAGTTTCAGTCACAGCCCAGATATTCTTACATTTCATAGTCGTTCTCATTCATTGATTTGTCTCCACTGTCAGATTAGCAACACCAAGTGCCACCATTTCAGACAGATAAAGTTAAGTGGTCACGCTAGATTCATGGTGTGACATTCTAATGCCAGATGTGAATTTACCTACTTTAAGCCATCGACTTATGATGGGATTACCAGAAATTGCATGTTAATGCTATTAATGAGCAGGAGCTGAGACAAACTGAGAAAGTATTATTACATATTTTGCAGGTCTAAATTTAACAATATTACTTCTCATTTTCCACCTGTTGTCAAAGATAAAGCAGCATTATTGAGTATATTTAAGTGGAAAAAACTGCCTGGGCTCCTCTTGAGGGACCTCTTAATAGCTGCTGCCTGTAACTGTACCCAGAGCTCTGAGAGATGTTCAGTTTGTTTTTCCTTAGTCATGTTTGTTTACTTCAGAGCCAAAGTAGGTTCTGTGGTGATCTGGGTAAATATTTCCTTTCAGCCTGTCGAGGAACAGAAGGGTGCACCCTTGTTACACAGCCCAGCTTCTGGCTGATTGATAAGCAGCAGCAGTTTAGAAAAGCATTTGCCTCAATTATCCAAACACGTCAGAGTGACGAGGGCTTCACTTGTTCCAAAACACCAGCTATGACTCACAGAAAATAGTCCGTATTCTGCATGTGTATTTGTTCAGATAGTGCTCTCTTTTCAATTTTTTTTGAGATCCTGTCATAGTTCTCGAAACATTGACCGGTCCTCGTTTCTGGTTACACTGAATTTTGCAGCCACAGAAATTATGATCCTGATCCCGTAAGGAGATGTAAAATGTTTATTTTATGCATTTACATTTTCAGGCAAAGACCAATGATATTTAAACCTCAAAGTGAAAGAAATTGCAATTTGAGACAGGAGCTGGCCTCAAGACAATGCTAGTCTGTAGGAGTCTTGGTCTGGCTGGTAAACAGGTTCATGTCTATTTATAGTGACCGAGGCTGCGCTGTCACTCACTTTGGTGCTATAAGCAGAATGCAGCTCAGCCTCTTCAGACACTTCTCAATTAATAGCCCTGTGTGTGTCTTTCTCATTATTATTATAGAGCTGATTATTGGCACTTGGCTGATTTTTAGGTGTTCCCATATGTATCTGTCTGGCTTTTGGCTTCTGTGTTTAACGGCATGTTCATTTGACTCACAGGTCACAATAGGCCCGATCAGTTGTGCATCAACTATTGCAGAAAAGCATAACATTGAATAAACTGAACATCAGGCTCATTAGAAAAATTGCATGTAAGCACCACACATATTATTTATTGTATAAGAAACATGTTTAATCTTTGGCTTTGTTACACATTGTGAATTGAGCCTCTGTTTGACACAGTGGAGTTTTTAAGTCATGGTTCAGACACATTGCATCCGTGTTTTCTTAGTGTGACACATCATTCTGATGTCTATGTGGTTAGCTATTCTTGGCTAGCTCTTATTTTTTATAACTGCCAGTCATAAAAAGGACTGTAGTGCAGATTTAAAAATGTTTGACCTCAGGCTCATTAGCTTCTGATGCATGCTCTGAAGTTGTCGCATGTGTCAATACTTAAATTGTTTGGCCAGCAACAGAGCATTGGATGGAGGGACCTGCATTTTATTTTGAAAGAGAACTTCCTCTTTACTATGGCCAATTTGTTATAATATGGCAACCTTGAAAAAACGATGCAGATGTGTGTTACATTTTGATTTAGTCAAGTTAAACTTCATTTGTTTTGTGTCAGTTTAGGTGACAGCTGTGGGGCGCTGTGCATCTAACAGCAAGCCTACTCAGAAGAAATCTCAGTTTGCAGTTCTTAAGTGAGAGAAAAACCTGGTTGTGAATTAATATTTGTTATTAAGGTATAAATCCTGATGGTAGTGCATCTCTACAGGAGAGAGATATTCCAAAGAGGGGGCTGACTTTTTCACACCACTTCCCCTTTTTCTGTCAAAAGATAGATAGTGTGTTAATTTGAAAGTGGTAAAGACCTTCACACCATTTTCTGTGGCTGGTAACCTACAATGATTTGGAAAATTATTCTATTTTAGGAAAACAGAATGACTGAATGTCATTCACCAAATGTTTTTGGGAGGAAGTGGAGCAGGGGTCTATTGTATGCATAAGGCCAGCTGAGTTTTCCTGGGAGGCACTTCCACTACAGGGAGAAGTGCCAGACAGAGGTGTTGAGGGAGCTGAGCGGGATGCTGGATGTGTCTGGGAGAGAGGAGTGGGAGCAAAACTGGGTTATGGGTTAAGCTGTCAGAGCTCATTAATTGCTGACGGGAGATGGGTGAAGTGATGCTGCTGCTCTGAAAGACAAGGAAATCAAAGCTGCTCAGAAGTGTTTCTCTGGAACATTAACATCACATTAACAAATCATTGGACCACCACTTGGTGACAGTGGCACTTCTAGATTATGAACAGGATGTGCTTCGAGACGTGGTCGTGGCCTGCTGGGTCCTCCATGCAAATATTGCAGTCTGATTTGGTACTTTTGTGTCTTTGGCGTGGCATAATTTAAAAGGACAACATACATTTGTATTGTACAGTTGTGTAGTATTTGGCTTGTCACGTGGACTAACACATATAGAATTTTTTTTATTATTGTTATTGTCCATTTTAAAGTCTTAAATGAATCTACCGTAAGTATTTCTTATCCTCTGGGGAACCACACAGCTCTGAAAGTTAAACTAGCAATTATATTATCTGTATCAAACATTAAAAACATATGAATTTATTGTCTTATACAGATGCCAGATTGGTCATCAAATGGTTGTATGCTACAGTACTTTTTAATATGCATTTCTCCATAATTTACCTGGTGTTTTTAACTCCCAGTGGGGGAGTTAAATCTTTCGCAGCAGGATACACTGGGCATTTCTGTACTTCTGAGCAGACAAAGCTGAGCACGAGTGCAGCTCGGTCTGTTTTGCTGCATCACTGCTGCAGTGGTTCTCTTTGTAGTAGCAGTTTGTTTTTGTTATGGCTGTACGGAACAAATGATACTTTCTATTTAAGAATTGGATGTTCAGACAGGCCGTCCTTTACAGTCTTTACTTAAATACATAAATATGTATTTCCCTTTTGAATATACTGTAATTTTACTGACTTGGCTTCAAAAGCTGTGATGTTATGCACCTTCTTTACTCAGACCTCAAAACAATAGCAATTTCACAGCTTGGTGACAACACTTGGTTGACAGCTTTTAGCTGGGGTCATAGTGACAAAGTTGTGGACAGGTAGAAAAGGGAAATACTGTTGGGAAGGTGCCACAGTGGTTATTTTCACAGGGGTCCTGCTGAGATGAGCTAATTTCTACAGGCATGAGGAGCATGACCTGTGGTTTGTTCTAAGAGTAGAACCCCTGCCTGCCACCACATCACATAGCAGGGAGTTGATTTAGACAGATCACCCTTTCTGTTGACTTACGTTTTATTGTTTTCATTGACTTATGGTGTAAGACAGAAGCTAGCAATACTACAGCCCACAAAGAGCAGGGTAGCTATAAGTCGTTCTGGCCATTCTCCCACCAGCACCTGCTGCATAGCCAAAGTCAGCCCATCATGCAAATCTGGACAGCAGTATAACTCTTAGGGCGGCGTGTCCTTCCTGCTCCTTCTTTACCGACTGTGTAGAGAGGGTAAACAAGCCAGCTGGAACAGTCTGCCAGCCTGCATGCCTTATACTGAAGAATTGCATTTGCACTTTTCCCCTTTCTCCTTTTCCTCCCTCCTGCCTGTTTAATTATCTTAATTATGGAATCTGCTGCCATTCGCTGCAATGAATTGCTCAGCTCCATGTCTTGCCAGTGGCCATTAAGGGCGACCTAGTTCTCTCCAGCCATGATGTTGTAATGCTTAGACAGGGAGAAAGCGGAAGAGATTCCAACGCTGTCATCAAAATATGCCATATTAATGCACCCAGGCATAGCAAGATCAATCTGGTCTGTAAACACAGGTGCAGTAAAAGGGAGCTCTGGAAGACATCAGAAGGCTGGTAGTAGACAAGAGAGAGCCACTGTGTTTATGACTACTTTAGAAATAAGTGAGATATTTCCGTTGTGAGTTAAGGAGCTTTAAAAGTGCCAAATGTTGCTGGCTTGCTTTGGGTTCCTTCCTTACCAAGGACTGTTCTGCCGACTGTTCTAAAAAGAGAGTTCTTTAGAATGAGCTGCTTAAAATACTCCACTGAAGTCTGTCCCAAACTCCCAGCTTTCACAGAGTGAATGTACCCAGCTGTAGAAATGGCAGCACAGCCTAACAGTGGCTGAATTGTACACAGTTTGTGGCAGGTACTTATGTGTAACAGCCTGACTGTGTCCCGGCTGTACAAACAGCTTAATAAAGTCTGTCTTATGTTCAAACTGTAAAAACCCAAACCCCAAAATAACCATGGAGCCTCAGGATTAGTTTAGAAAGCTTCTGCTCTTTTTTTTACATTTGATGTTTACCGTAATGTCGTGGTCCTAGATGTTGTTGTAGATGTTTTCATGGCTTCTGTTTGCTGTGCTGGCTTGTGAACATGTATCTGCTGATGTGTGTCTCACATCGCACTGTACACAAAGCCTTGGAGATGTCTGCACCTCCGCTACGTATCCCAACTGTTAGATGTTTGGGACCAACAGTGGTTCTCGAACCGAGTCCTGCTTTCACAATGGCCAGTGACTCAGCACTGTTTTAATGCCACTTTGGTGTCTTTTTTTTTTAACACAAGGTGTCAAAATCACTAATTCAAAAATGCGATTGTAAATGTCATCCTTCTCAAGAGACTAGCATGTTTTTCAGAGAGGAAAGTGACCTTTCATCAGTGTGAGTCGTTGTTGCTAAATCTTTATACCCTCTAATGGCCTGGCGTAATTGATGTGTGACAAATGTTTTTTTACGTTTCAGAGGGTGCAGCCTTATTTTTAAACAACCCTTGTGAAGTTACGTGTAGCCAAGAAAATAGGATTCATTACAAGTGTCCACTCAGTCATGGATTTATAAATAGCTCATGCCACCCAGAGGTGATTATCTTTTCTTTGGGTTGTGAGAAATAATCTCATTGTACATAACCTGCAAATAAGATGCTCCCGTAAAAAGCTTTGTTATTACCTACATTCTTTAATGGTGTTACATCATATATTTTTTTAATGATACATAAATAGTTAGCTGTAAATATTAAAACATGAGCCAGAGCCAGTGGGCTTAACACTAAACTTTGGTTAGCTAAGTTAGCTCACTAGTTGCTGATATTAACAGCAGCTAGGGAGTTGTCATATCCATTGACAAAGTCAGCTGTTTTCAGCTATAAATAAAAAATCTTGTACAAATTCAATGACTTATTGTTGAATAAATTACAAAGAGTGGGTAGTAAATAATAAATAATAGACACAAGGTTTTGAGATCATGTTGATATGTAGGACAACAACAACAACAACAACAATAATAAATGTAATAGAAAATAGATTTTCAGGGCTTAAAGTGAAGACAGCTCAGAGCTGTGCAACTCATGGTGCAGTTACAGAGTTTACAGAGCTCAACTGCAACACATCCAGGCCTATTGCAGTTCTTCTGTGCCTAGTCCCTATGGTCGCACCTCCACCCTGCTCTCCTTCTGCTGACAACTGGTAGGTTATTAATAGATCAAGGATGGTTTTGTCTGAATGAGGAAATCAGGTGGTCTTCTTGTAGATATTGCCTCATTTCCCTCAAGAGGATGTAGAAGAAACGTCTCTCACATTTCACGTTTGATTTACAGATTAATCCTTATTACACAAGTCTCGTGAATCAGCCCAGTTATTTTAATCTAGGTGGAATCTAGGTGGACTTGAGTGGCTCCTCCCTGTCTGTCAATACAACACAAGGTGTGCACCATACCAGAGATGTTTTAAACTTTGTTCAAGCCTTCAGGAAGAAACAGCGTTTTCATATGAATGTTGTGTTGTCTTGGAAAACCAAGTGATCACATTCTACAAATGTACTGCTTTAATCTAAAAATGTTCTACAAAGTTGAATACAGGTAATTCAGCCTGTAAATGCAAAAGGGAACATGCTGGTTTAATTCTTATGCCACTTGAGCTACAAGCTTAACTTTTACATACAAAGTAGGTCAATAAAAGAATGAGGGCCGCTTCCTCTCATTTGTAGATAAATTAGGGAGAAAGATGTGTGTGTGTTTCTGGTACAAGTGGGTGTTTTAGCAGCAGGAGTTTCATGACCCCTGCTGCTAAAATACTCAATGTTCATTGGCTGATGGTCTTGTATGTGTTTCCCACAGTGCCTTACTCTTTGCTTTGTTATCATCTCAGATGAATTTGTCAATACTTGATAGGTACCTTCACAGTTGTCTGACAGACAAATAATTAATCAGGAAAATTAGACAGATTAATTAATAATAAGTTTGGGAATGTAACTGTCTTTCAGCAAGAAGAAGAACTATAGAAAATAAACATTTTGCAAGACAGGTCCTACCTCAGTGTTTTTCCTCTTATCAGGTCCAGTGGTCTATGTGCTTGACCTGGCCGACCGGCTCATCTCGAAGGCCGGACCCTTTGCTGCTGCTGGCATCATGGTGGGCTCTATCTACTGGACTGCCGTCACCTATGGAGCTGTCACTGTCATGCAGGTTGGACCAGTAATCCCCTCCAACAGGTTTTGGTTTATAGTAAAACTTTCAGGTCAACGTTGTGACTGTACTGTAACTCCACTGAATAAAATTGTTGTGTATATTAAATTCATTATATATATTAGTTTTGCAACTTGTGCTCATATTATGTTTGGAAGTTCCATTTTACAAAACTGCAATTAATGTGCATGTTAAGGTGCAGTGGCCACAATGTGCTCTTCCATTGCTCCTTTCTTGTTGAGATTAAAATACAGTTCAAACAGTTTCTTTCTGTCAGTCTTTTCTGTAATTTTCCATTCAGACAGTGCTTTCTGTTTTCCAGGTGGTGGGCCATAAGGAGGGCTTGGATGTTATGGAGCGGGCTGATCCTTTGTTCCTGCTCATTGGGCTGCCCACCATCCCCGTCATGCTGATCCTTGGCAAGATGATCCGCTGGGAAGACTACGTGCTGCGTCTATGGAGGAAGTATTCAAACAAACTGCAGATCCTCAACAGCATCTTCCCAGGTCAGGACACACACAGCACAACCAGGAACCAGGAAATGTTTCTCTTCTCTGTATGCATTTATTCTTTTAAACTTTGTTGACATGGGTCTATAATGTAGTCATGTATAATGGATAAAGGGGGCAGTTCAATTCATGTAAAAATGCTATGACAAATCATTTGAGTTTAATCTGGCTCTCTGCTCTCTTCAGGGATTGGCTGCCCGGTTCCTCGGATCCCCGCAGAGCCCAGCCCCCTGGCAGACCACGTGTCGGCCACACGGATTCTGTGCGGTGCCCTGGTCTTCCCCACCATCGCCACCGTCGTGGGGAAGCTCATGTTCAGCAGTGTCAACTCCAACCTCCAGAGGACCATCCTGGTGAGCACAGCAACACACTACTCCACTTTTACCACACTGTCACACATTGGTGGAACATTATGATCATCTGAGATTTATAGTAACTAGTCAGAGATTTACCCTAGTCCTGTGATAACTGCACAACATCTGAGCCACTCCTATGTCCCAACCTCCTCCATCAACTGGTGGTGAGGTCAGAGGAAACCTGAGTGGACCATGTGATCTAGGCTGCAGCGACACCACTCACTTACACACACTCTGTCCTTACCAGCTGAGCCCAGTGAGTGACACGCAGCAAGCCCCAGTTGTTTACCCATAAGTTTCACACGTGCTCACAAGGACTAATTGGCTTTAGCTTGATGACTCTCAGTGGAATTTTGTTCTAAAAAGACTAAAGAATTGAACTGACAAAATGAAAGACTATGACTTTGACATTAATCTTTACATGTTGTTTTACCCACAAATGCTCTGTCAGTGCTGCTGATGTTTAATGTGCATTTATTTCCATCAAATACACCATTTACTCATGTTGATTTACATTAAACATTGGAATACTGAGCTGTTGCAGGATGTTGTTTTGTCTTTTTGTATTTAAACCTGAGACTTGTGGACTGATTCATTGTTGGTTTTGTCCTTTACATGAGATTTGTTGATAGTATGAAAAATAAGAATTACCAAATCCGTCTTTTGCATTTTATTGCAGAGTTTCTGTGTATCTTTTTGTTACTGTATTACTACTGAAGTCAAGGATCTGAATACTGCATCCACAGATCATAGTGTTGTGGATGTTTGAAGCTGAATGTGTGTTTAAATGGTCTTTTTCCTCTTGCAGGGAGGAATCGCCTTTGTAGCCATCAAGGGAGCATTTAAGGTGTATTTCAAACAGCAGCAGTACCTGAGGCAAGCACACCGCAAGATACTCAACTTCCCCCAGCAAGAGGAAGCCTGAAGAGGCGACGCCGCACACACTCACACACACACACACACACACACTCACACACACACACACAAAAAAAAACATGCGCTTACATCTGCTGAAGGGGTGAGAGAGTGGGAGGAGTTGAACATGTTCATCAGTCAGACACTGAGTAGGAAATTGCTGGTGAAACAGACTTGGGATCATTGCCACCCTCATATACCTGAGACATTCAGTGCAAAGGATCCCCACCGCCGCCGCTATACATCGTTTTTAGACCGAAGCATGTTATAACACACCCACGTCTCTTTTCCATGAACTTGTGCAGGGTGGATGTGTGACACACTTAATAACTATTATAAGCGTAGCTGTATTTTAAGGAAGAGAAATGCGGGGCATGTGTAATTATAAAGTTTTATAATATTAATAAATGACTGTTTTATAATGTTTATTTTGCAGGTATGAAAAGTCCCCGTTGCCAATATTAGTGGGTTCATATTGAATGAGGAATATGTTTAGTGTATGGAATGTATTAATGATTAAAAAAATAAAATGTGTTTAACAGTTGTGAATCACGATGCAGAACATTAACCTTAAAGCACTGAGATTTAATCTCAGTGATACAACATCTACTGTATCGAAACCGTCACACACTGACCGCAGATCAGAAGTGAAAGTAGACGTGTAGACAACTTTTAGACTTGGTGATTGTTTTTTTCTTCTTTCACATACAGTACCCACCTTGGCAGTGTTCACATTGTCTGTAGCTATATCTCCTTTATGAAAGCCTCCTCTGTGGTTCATCCATCACAGCACTTAAGGTTTGTTCAGCTCCTGCAGCCTGTTGCCATGAGACTGTCTCTACCAGCTGTGAGGATGTTCCTCTCCTTTCAGAGCTCTTAAGAGACGTGACATTGGACTGGGAAGCATTTTTTAATTCTTCAGGTGACTCGTGATATTCGATGCAGCACTTTTGAGATGTGCAACTTTGGACTGTTTCTGACAAGATTTCCTTTATGGATAACCTTTTTTTCCACTTCCCCATCACGTGACGATCAGACTGTTGTTGCCTGAGTGTGAACTGCAGCTCAGGTCAGGCTGTGACTGGGGCTGATATAAGTGAAACTTGTGGCAATGTAAAATAAGTAATTGAAGCAGCTGACGCTTTGAATGGGTTGCTGTGCAATTTAAAGGCTCAGTTCACCTGTCTATTAGACACCTGTCTGTTAGGTGAACGGAGAGGTGAACGTTGTTTTCAGTGGTAGGTAGACATTAGATAATTTTGCTTTCTGCGTTTTTGTTGTCTGCTTCTATCCTAACACTACAGAGTTTTTGCCTATTAAAGTGTTTTTGTTCATCTACTATAAATAACACAACAATGTAATATTAATTATTAGACTATTCGATGAAAGACAGTTCATACAAAGTAGGTTTGTCAAACTCATTGGAAGCATAATGCAATCAGATTAATTTCTTTTTCTTCAGGTGGGAAACAGAGCATTTTCTTTTGCTTCTTTCTTGCCATTGGACACACAAGATCCTACAGTATGCGAGTACCTGGGAAGATGCCTGTCAAACAGCCGACCATGTGGAACACTGCACATGTAATCTGTGCCTGCTTTACAGATGCTGCTGCAGTCCCCCCCCCACCTTCCACGCCGCAGATCCAGCACCTTTACTGTAAAGTGTCCACTCTGCCAAGACAAGTGTAAACTGCATTGTACATATTGTATGTTGCTTCTAACTCTACAGTTTGATTGTATCTGTTCTGTGAATAAATGTATTTTTCCAAATGCTGCAGTGTCAATGTAGACTCCCTCTCTCATACACACAGACACAGCTGGTTCCTTTAAATTGTTTTATTGATTAGAAACACACGAGACAGCAAAACAAAACTCAAAACACCAGCTCTCTTGTGTCACTGACCCATGAAACCAAAATCACAGTCCTGTGTTGCTAAAACATCCAGAGTTTAAAAAAAAAATCCTCCTGACTTTCCAAGCGTGAACCAATTACTAGGTACTTCACAAGGTAAACAGTGCATGGCCTGTCCAAGCCTGATATGTAATGTTGCTAGTTTCTTTTGAACACTGCATGGAAACTGCTTCATCGCTGCCCCCACAGGCTGCAGCTCAGCAGCCTGTGGGAGGGATGAGGGATGGCCAACCTAGGGTGTGACGCTGCTGCTGTTAATGGGTGTCTTTGGGTTTGGACAAGTCTAGAATTACATCTAACACAGTAGCAGTTAATTATAGGGGTCTTATTGTTAATAAAGGAAACTGAAACGTCTTGATGTGACAGTAAAATGCTGGAAAACATTGAAGAAGCTTTTGATAACAGCACAATCATTTTGATATTTATCCTGCACAACCTTGGAACCACAAATCAGCCTTAAGCATTATATGAGCGAGAGATGATCTAGACCTGAGAGCAGGTTTTAGTGGAAAAGAGGGAAAATCTGTTTGGCTCTTTGAGTCATTGGCAGCTTCACCAGCTTTCTTTTTTAAACACAGCAAAGCTGGTTAGCACCTGAGAGCAGGTCATGTTTACACAGTCCTGACTCTGCTGTCCACTCAGCACGGACACAGTCCTCTGCGTCAATGTGGATCCAGCTGCTGGAGCTACTCTCACACTGTCCACATCATTAAGTTTATTGCTTTGAGAGAGAATAGTGCATATATTGAGAAAATAATCCGGATCAGAGCTTTTCTCTAACCTGTAGACATCAACATGTAATGGCTCTTTACAGAGAGAAATGCTAGCTGCACTTTTTAAATCTATGTTAAGAGCCAGTGCACAGTCCAGCAGTTTTTATTGGGGGGGGGGTGTGCCCCTCCTCCAGGACTCTGGTTCAGACCAGGAGGTGCTCAGTGCAGCTAGATACAAAGTTACTGATGTCCCCCCCAGAAAGGCACAAGCTGCAGTCTCACATGCAGTGAGAGAATAATGACATTTTCCCCAGAGCTAAACAGAACAAGGGGAATAATAAATTACACACCGTTCATCTGAGCAACAGTTATTTCCTTTGACATAAAATAAGATCACATCGAAGTGAAGTGAGTAAAAGAATTAATGTAGATGACCAATAAAAGTGTGTTGTAGTTTAATTGTTCACTAATAAAATTCAGTGGGACAAACCAACAGCATGGAGGTACCCCTGAGATGTCTGACATACATACTACTGTAAAACGCAATAAAAAAAAAAAACTTCTCACAGGCGCGATTCTCTGTGAATAGCGATTTAAAACCGCTCCTCAAAGGGTCCCAACATTTTACCAGTTTCCAAACAAAATGAGTCAAATACTGAGGATTAAAACCATTAAAAGGCAGACATTATTCAGCAATGCATTCATTAGAATAAAATGTTCTGCATGGACAAGTGCAGGGGTGACGGTTTCTGCAGTGTTGCAGTGCCTCTGAGATACATGGCAAACATATCGGTCCAACGAACAGTAAGACCTTCACTAAGCTACTAATCTACAGCCACTTCATCATTAGAAACCTGTTATCCACTCCCATAGCAACTCGCCTCCAGATGATTCAAATAAAAATGTAAAGCTCTGCAGCACATCTGTCAAACGCCTGTGGCTCTTGTCTTCTTTTTAGGTTGTTTCTATTTGCTCTACAACAGCTGACACAGTATAGTGATGTGTGTGTGTGTGTGTGTTGCCTCTTTTCAGAGACTTGAACATGAGGTGGGTCTGGTGTGGCCTCTAATCATTATAACAGCTATGTCGACCACCACAGCTAACTTTGTGATTCAAATTCACGCGTTTGTTTCAAAGCATCTCTTGTTTGTAGTGATTCCAGCCTGCCACCATGTTCACACGCATGCATTCACATGCACCCAATCAACCAACCAAACACACACACACACACACATTCACGCAGGCTGTCTGATGGCGGTTTCCTGACAGGAGGGGGTTGGGCTGGGTGGGTGGGTGCTGGGATGTAGTTGGGAAAGAAAGCTGAGTCCCTCCCCTGTGCTGTGCCACATCCACCTGCTGACCTTGCTCACAGTTTAGCAGCCATGAAGTTGATGTGAGGTTTGACCAGCGGGAATAATGGCAGGCTCCTCTTAAACTCTGTCATGTCCTGAACCAAAGTGGGCTGTGGGGGGAAAGAAAACAGCATTGTAACTGGTATGTTTTAATGGGACATTATCAATGAGAAACAGCAGGGAAGGAAAGTAATACCAGCGATTTGTATACTTGGACAAGTGAGGAGATGAAACTGTTACTGTTACAGAGCTTTTAACATTCACTCTTGATAGTTATGACTGGTTGGAACCCATCAGGAGGTGATTGTGGGTAACTGCACCATGTTTTCCCAATTTTTTCATACAATAATATGGCGTTTGCGATAACAGTGGACAGCAATGAGATACACCAGTCGATCAGCTGGTCCTACTGTGTCCCTGGAGGAAGTGAATGTTGACTGTGTGAAATTGACCGGTGTCATGTCACAATGGTTCAGAAAGCTTCACATGAGGTGCTAACATGAGCATTACCTGTGGCAGGGAGGGAGCAGGGGCCAGTTTGACATCATTCTGAGCAGGAAACTCTCCAACTAAAGGACCTGGTCAATACACACACACACACACACACACAGTGATCACACACACGTAGATCTGACTGAGTGAAGCCAATGTGACCAGTGCACATCTGCAGATACTCACAGGAGTCCATCTCTCGGGACAGGACGTGGACAGACACCTTGCGTCTCTTCGGGGCTTCGACTGTCAGTCGTTCCTGCAGAGACACAGACAGATGGTGGGATGATGCGTGAAGAGTGGATATAAGTTTGAGTCACTCTTTAAACGCCCACATGTAGTTTTAGAGAAATTAACACGTTAATCTGTCAGCACCAAATACTGGAATGACTCAGTGTGTTGTAAACTCTTAGGAGAGGTGTGGCTGTGTTTTCCTCTCTGAGTCTGGGATGAGTTGCGACAGCCCCGTGGAGATTTAGCTCCACAGTTGGGCCACGTCACTGCCTCGGGATGCAGGATTATATTAGAGTGATGCTTTAGCTCATCTGCAGTCAGACAGCAATGGTGCTGGTGACTAAAAATGGATAGAAAAAAGTGATTGCGGCTGATATGACATTAGAAATGCATTAGGTTTATTCTGCATGGGGGCTGAAAGGGCTTCTGCTGGGCTGAGATAATGCCAATTCTTTCAGTGGCCGTGTGTCTTTGGCCCTTTATCCCCCTTGAAACCGAGCGGCTAGTTGTCATTACTGCTGCTGATAGGCTGTGAGCGCCCTGTGTCGGTGTCACCTCCACGGCTATGAATAGAAGCAGGAGGAGACGAAAGCAAGGGGGTGGGTGGGGACGGCGCAGACCAAATTCAGGAAAACCATGCATGTCTGAACACACACAAAGAGATTTGGAGTAGGTGGTTGTCTTGCTCTATATATTATATCAATATTGCCATTATAGGAAATAAAACCCATTGTGCACTCACTGCTGTGTTAGACTGATGTAATGTTTTTTTGTGGGGGGTATCACGTCAAGAATTTCTCAGAGTGAAGTGATGTATGTGTAAGTTCAGATTTAAGTCGATCATCAGACACTAACAGTGAACTGTGTCGGTGAATTCCTTATTATGTGGTCCAAATGTACTTTTAATGATGATTGATGGACCTGTGAAACATTTCATGACGCTTCCATGTCATTAAATGTGGGGTTACTGATGTAATTTATATAGCTGCCTCCTAATGACACCTCTGCTGTCAATACAGCATTAACCACAGCCACAAAATACCACAATTAAACTGGAATGGGCATCGTAATTTAAGGCTGCACAGATAAAACTGTGGCAGTCTGGGGAGTAACTGTGCCCAGGGAGTCATTTTATCTTTGTTACCTGTAAAATCACATTGCATCTTCCATATTAATGAATACGTTCAAATTCAGATAAGTGTGTTCATGGGTTTCATGTCCATCCTTTTACACAAGGGGAAATTAATGTCCTCCTCATTTAAAAGAATGATTTTCAGCTAACATCTAAATTATTCTGAGTCTCTGTACAGTCTGAATTAAGGAACAGAATTGATGATAAATTAGAAGCTGTTACCTTTAACAGCAAGTCATGTTATAAACATAAGCAGGGGACAAACAGTGGACAGGGACGTCTCTCGCCCACTGTTCCCACAGTAGGAGCAATCATGTGTCACACTACTTACTCTGTAGAACTGGATTATGTTTTCTTTTGTCAGAGTCTTCAGATACGCCACTTCAATGTTATCTGCAACAAAACAGGTAAAACACAATGCGTTATAATGATGCAGCTGTTGGCACATTGTGGCTGTAGATCTCAAACACATTATGGCTTTTGTAACCTTTACTTACTTTACTGTCCAAACTGTACTTTTTTCACTTTTTTATAGATAAGCGAAAGCTGGGATGCTTTTAGGTCAAAGCTATAGCTGCTGCATTATAACTGTATGAACAATAATGCAGCTGAAACACTTGACATTCAGTTTCAGTTGCTCGTGGAGAGCTCTGTGGACTGCCAGATATCACTTCCTTAATATTAAATTCTGTTTACTGTTTTATAGTGTTGAGCACAAGCAGATGACAAACAAACCTTTAAAAAGCTTAATCCAACCAAATCCAATTAACAACACAACGTGTCAAATATTTATTTAATAGTTGCTGATCTGTTGTGTTGTATGTTTTCCTCTGTCCTTGGTATAGAGCGTCAGCTGCCCTCACTCTCCTGCTAGTGTCAGTAATCACCACCTCTCCCTTGGCAGCCTTTCAGTGTTGCCATCACTCAAGGTTTTAGACAGATTACCAGTGAATCAGACCCATTACAATCCATTACTGCACTCAAGAGAGCGCTGCAACAGAGAGCTGTGCTATGGCTGTAGATTATTACAGGCTTTAATCGATCCTAATTTGCACAGCTCTAAGCAACATCCGGCTGACCTCGGGGACCCACCTCAGTACTGATAACTCAAGAACTTGTATTCCACTTTGTATGTAAGAGGGCTGAACCTCACCTCTGTCAAAATTATATTGCTGAGAGATGATCTCTCCCCAGTACTTGGCGCACTCAGCAGACAGTTTCTTAGGTTTGTCCAGGCGGCGGATGGCCAGGGCCTGGATGTGTTTCTGGAAGGCTTCTTCGCTCATTTCTTCCACAGCCTTCTCCATGGTGCAGAGGAAAGCCTCCACACGGCTCTCCAGGTAGTGGGGTGCTTTCTCTGACTGGATGATAAAGCGGAGCCCTTGAACTCCATTAGCTCGTCTGGGACCGCTGAACACAATGTACCCTGCCGGGGCGGGGAGAAAAGGCTTGGTCAGAAAAACAGCTCGAAAAGCAAATTTTCTCCAAAATGGAGAAGAAAATGGAGAGTTTGTGAAGTGTGGTTCTTACCACCGTCTCTGTGTTTATCGTGAAAACCATCTAAATTCAGCAATTTGATGCCAAACGCTTTCCAAAAATTAACCATCGTCGAGGTTGACAGAACTTTACTTACATTGCTTCTGTTTTATTGAGGTGCAGATTAAACTGGGTAAGAAAATGCAACAGATGTGATGTTCAACGTGGTGTTTTGTTCTCACCCAGCTGTTCTTTGGTTCTCAGTGTGTTGAAGCAGGGCTCAGAAATGATCTGACAGAACAGCTCCAGCAGCATGTTGTCATGGGTCATCTGCATATCTGTCTGGTAGTAGATCTCAATGCCACAGTTGTTGTGTACCTCATTCCTCTGCTGATAAACATACCAGCCACCTGAGAGGAACACAGGTGGATTTGGTGTTATTTTATATTACTGTAAATTTTACATCGAGAGCAGAATCACTTAGAAGCAGGGAAAATAGAAGGACAAAGACCATGGTAGATTTTTTTATGGAACCAAAATCCAAAACGATCCAAGATCCAAGTATGGATATGTAAGTACAGATAAATCGTTCCTGAAAGGTGTCAGAAAGTCTGTGAAGTAACTTGCATAACTAATGAGCTGTTTTGGTTGTAGCTTCGTGGTTATGCCTTGGCACTTTGCCTGAGGCACTGATTGAATGTAATACAGTAAAAAGAAAAGTTCAAATGGAGGATAGTGGGGATACACTCCAGGAAGGTGGAGACATTCTGCTGAATAACAACATTGTGCTTTTTTTGCTGAGTGGCACCAATCTGTTCTCCTCTTGCCTTTTATCTGTACTTGGAAATATGCTTGTGGAGGAGCTATCCATTCATCCATGGGGAAAACCAGGCTCCTTTTACCCCCTTCAGTTTGTTTGAGTCCAGTGTGATCAAATGCACTCTGAATGGGAGAGCAGTTAACTGTGTGAAGCAGGTACCTTTATGCACATGCTGACTGACTACTCTGTCTCTGCGCTGTGTGCACAGTCCACAAAAGCCCCTGTCACATTCTTTGAAACAGGTCCAAAATTTTACAAGGGTTTACTTCAAAAACATGAAACGGTAAGGATGAGCACTTTGAGTCATCGGTGCACTGATGCATGGTGCAGAAACTCTAAGCTCAAGAGTCATTTTGATCTTTGTTTTGGCACACCCTGATACGCTCAGTAATAATGTGTTTCTTGGACAAGGTGTCAGCTGGTCAGTCATTCCATGAGTCAGTTCTGCATTTACGTCCTATACATCCGTCTCTTATACTCCTGCTCTGTGTCTGATTGGCAGTCTGGAGCAGAGCCTGGAAAATCCCTCAGTGAAACACAGGATGTCTCCAGGTTGCCCTGCACTGCTCTGGTTTTCCTCTTTACGTCACTTAACTTTCCTAATGTAATCAGAAAGGCAGCACAGGTGCTTTGCTGCGTGTGTCTGTGATGTCAGCTCAGTTTGTTCCTCTGGAGGAACAAGAGATGCTGAATTTAATCAAGCCTTTACAAACGTAAGACAGCGTCACTGATGACGAGGTCAGGAGCACCGAGTTAGAAACCTTCTGTGTGGTTGCCATGGAGACAGGCATGAATGGCAGATGAGTACTTCACAGGTGTGCGTATGGAGTGACGAGGAGCACATGACCTACCGTCTGGAACCTGCACCTCTCTGTAGCGAATCAGCTGGCTGGGGAGGAGGGGCTTGGTGTGAGCATGCTCAATGAGCGTGTCCTCCACCATTTGCATCATGCTGAGAGCAGACTGGAGAGATCACAGACAGGGAGGGAGACATTTAGTCTACAAACTTAAAGTCAATAGTAAAGTCATTTAAAATATAGTTCTCCAAAAACAATATCAACTACCATTTATGTCTAATGCTCAACCCTCCAAGAATCTTTAATGTTCACATTTGGTACCCATTTCAGTTTGATCATGAATGCACATTTCCAAGAAATGCTCTGGCATTATCTAACATTAATGATGACCAGAATTACATTTGCTTGATATCATACTTTTCCCACAAGCTTAGGAGTTTGTGTGCCATCAAACTGCTAAGCTTGTGGAAAAAGTAATAGATATTTATACTTTCATTAACTCTCCATGCAGATCATTTTTTTATTTGCAGGAATTGTGACATATTGAGCATTGCAATGCAATTCTCTGCACTGTGTTTTATTTTTGTAAACTGAAAACAGTGAGTTCAATGGGTTTTCCTGGCCAGAGGCAGTGGCATCTGTAACCTCAATCCAGTGCAACGTCCAGCTGAAATTTGAAACTCTAATATGTCTGCTTGAGCTTGGCCATATTCTGAAAATATCTGCTCCAAACAGCTCTCTGATGTCACTGAGTCTAACAGAGTCAGTCAAGTCATTCTACTGAAGATTTACTTTGTAGTTTATCATCATTGTCCTGCTGCATAACCGTTTTATCTTTCCACTGTATGTTATAAACCTCAGGCCTTGATTTGAAGAGAAACCGGTACTATTACCAAGGCAAAACTTCCCTTAGCTGGCACCAAAAAACAGTGACTCCAAACATACCTCCTTGGTGATGTTGCCATGGAGAAGAGCTTCAATATGCAACCGTGACAATAGCTGAGGTATGAAGGCCTTGAGGCGTGGGAGAGTTACATCTGGAATACAGATCACAGACAACAGCAATCAATCAAAGCGCAATTTTACAAGCTGCTATCAAGACTGAATCGGCAAAAAAAAAAACAGAATGTGCTGCTTGTGTGTTGATTTCACAGCACAGCGTTTCTGTCAGAGACGAGACAAACGTAACGCAGGTTACATTATCATGCAAATTGAACACGCACGCAAAACATTCTGTCATAAATGCACAAAACTATAGTCTGTCGCACTGTGTGGACTGCATGCCTTGAATTCAACAATGTCTGACTCACATTCAAGAATCAGCTACAGGGATACACACTCAGATAGACACACACTCAGATAGACACACACTCAGATACACACACACACACACACACACACACACACACACACACACACACACACACACACACAATTGATATTAATTATTGTCCCTCCACAACAGTATCAACACCCTCTGGAACATGTCTCAAGGATCTCAGACAGGGGACAGAGAGAGTGTGAGGACCCTGATAAGGGACCAAACGGTGGTAATTGAAGGCTCCGGTGTCTGAGCTTCAGGACTTGACCCTGTAGGTTAATTGAGTCTCAAGTGGCTCTAAGGATAGTCTGTGTATGCTTGGCAGTAGATACATAACAATCTTCCCTTCAGGTTGCAGAACAACTGGCAAAGCAAAGAGGAGAGAGTGGGGCTAGGGAGGCATCTGCTGGAGAACAGCCTCAGCATTCAAATGAGGATTTCAGGAGGAAGACTGAGGAAAGGACAGAGGCCTAGGATGAGAGCAGTGAAAGACTGACCTGACTGCAGGCCAAACAGTTGACAGTGTATCCTGGGAACTCCCAGCATGGTTTTAACTAACTACACAGGCCAAGCTTCCTTTGTTCAGTGCTATCCTTAAAATGATCACTGACTGTGTTTATTTCAAATTTCAGTAACATCTGTTTGAGCCATGGCAGAAAAGAGGTTCATAAGTAAAAGAGCTGGGACTTTGAGACAAAGTAAAGGAAGAAAGAGAGATTAAGAGTAGTGTCTCACCATCCAGCGCATCTCTGAGCTCATCTTTGGTCCAGGCTACCTCTGTCATCAGTAGACGGAGGTAGTACATGGCGTGCTGATGAGGCTGCTCAGCCCTGAAGTTATTCAAAGACCTCATGTACTGCAGGGAGAGAGACAGACATGGTCATGTCAGTCTGACTTTATGATGACAACTTTACGTCTAATGCTACTTCCTACTAAAGCAAAATAAGATAGATTCTGGGGGGAGGTTCTTACTGCTTCCTTGATGATGTCAAAGCGCCTCTCATCTATCTCAAAGGTGGCCATTTTCTCAATGATCTTCTTTAGCAGGATGTGCTGTTTGTCACTGTAGCCTTTAACAGACAGCTGCAGCAGACAGTGACAGAAGACACATGGTATTATTCTCAACAAAAAGAAAGATGGCCCAAGCCTACATAAGATGATCAGTCTCTGAGAGAGCTTGATTTGAAGGATTTATTTATAATTTGTGGATAAGTACTGTAATTTCTCTCTGACCACATTATTGTCTAGAAAATCCCATCACTTCTCCACTTACAGTGTCACCCTGACAGCAGTACATGTAAAGTTTGTCACTGCAAAGTCTTCCTTAATGGTAGTTTTTTTTCTCTTCAAGGGATTTTTTTAAAGCACAATAGAACAAGTCAAGGTTACTTAAACAATCTACTTAACAATGTAATCCAAACCTTACAGCTCTTTGTGATGCAGCAGAAACCTGCAGCCACAGAGCCACATTCAGACTCGTCCCACTTCTCACTTCTATGTCGCTAAATCCCCACACAGACACCTGTTGTCTCTCCCAACATTATTAACCTTGACAAAAGGCCAGCCAGCGACACCAATACTGCTGACTCAGATCAGTTACACACACTCCACCACACAGCTACGCAGACAATTTGTTGAAAAGCAGTGTTCAAGGATACAACGTAGTCATAAATGCACAGAGCGCTAGCTAATTAAATGCAGGTTACTGGGTCATACGACCAAGGATGAGAGTGTTAGTTCAAAGTAAAAAAAAAAAACATCACTGTCATTCAGTAGATTGTTAATTTGCTATGCAACATCAAATCCCTGACAGGGGAAATTACAAGGTGCCTGAGGAAGTCACTCAGTGATGTTCATCAAAGCTCCTGAACACAGAATTATTTACATCGTGTTTTGTGCAGTTGCATCAGCAGATATGTGAGTATGAAACCATCACAGAATCAGCATCATCTGTAATCATCATCAATTTTTGCATCTTGTAACAGAAACCAATTAATCTACATGCACAACACTAACACTAGTAAGAGAAGTGTTGGAAGGCAAAACACCTCAAAATAGTTACACAGAGTAAGAACAACTGTGCCATAAAGTATTAATGCCACTGACAGAGTTCAAAACAGATTTAATCATGTTAGTTAAATGCCAATATAACATCCTATGACACTGCCAGAGGACTATATTAAACTACCCTACAGTTATGTAACATTAAGTTGTTAAATGACAGGGAAACACTGAAGCAGTGAGATTTTCAGTTGCTGTAAATCTCAGTAAAAATAGGTTACACAAACAACACTCCACATAATCAAACCAGATACAGAACACCAAGCCACTTCCACATTCAAAGCCTCAGAGTGGACCATTCACTGATGCCCCGCTAACTTCCAGAATTCAAACAGCTTACTTACGAGAATTGCATTCATCCCTGAGGCTACGCCATACACCAACCCGGCCAGGCGGGCTGCATATGTATACTCTTTTAAATCATCCTTCAGTAACCTGAGTAACAAGTAGGTCATGTTGCAGTGAAGAGGGTCTGTGTATAGGTAGCGACTAATGGAGGGGGGAAAGGACAAAAATAACAGGAATAAGGGACAGTCAACCCAAATAAATAAATAAATAAATAAATAAAACAACAACAATGAAAGAATACGAAGAATGATAATAAGAGTATGTATATGCAGCCTGGCGACCAGCTTTCAGCCCAGCTAGACTGGCAAAAAAGTCCACTGAAGACTCAAACTACCACTGTGTTCGGCTCAACCTTGAAATCACAATTCAGAGTCAGTTGTGGAACACTGCTTCTCTGAATGTATTAACTCCAATTGTCCCCATACACCTAACACAGACAGTGACTTTTTATGCCTAAAGATGTGAGAACTGCTCAATAGTCGAATAGTTGAAGAGTTCATGGACGAAGGGTGAGATAGGAATAAGGATGGATGAAGTATGAAAACCAAGATGCAGACTGATCAGAGCTTGTACCAAGACCAAACAGGCCTAGGTCAAAAGGTCGTCAACGACACTGTTGTAAATACATCAAACAAGGCCATATAGATTGCTTTAAATTGCCCCTGGCCTGACTGAATGACAGTAGTCCAGTCTGAGGATGAGTGGGGGACTTAAGGTCTGGGATGCAGTGTGTGGGCAATGGGAAGGCTTTTTGAATACTTACATGCATCCCATAGATGGTATTTTGGAGGTCATAGTTCAAACCAGCTAGCTCGGCTGCATATGCATACTCGTTGAGGGAGTCCTTGAGGAGCTCCAGGTATAAATATGCCATGTTACAATGCAATGGGTCCACATATGCAAACGGGCTGTAGAGGAAATGGCAGCGGTTAAACAAAGCAAAGAAACAGAGTGTAGAGATATTTGTCTCTTCATTTTCTCACGGTAGGAGCTGAAGACACAATAAGAACAGAACGTAAGTGTACACATTAACATCAATTATGTGCAGTTATCAGGGCTGTGATGTTATAGGTGTCCACCATGTACAGGAGTTTGTGGAATGGTATCTAATTTAATACAGATTGGTACAAACCCAGTAATTACAATCTAATAGACTGATACTGTCTAATTGCTGTCCCACCCAGAAGGCTTTGGCAGCATAAGAGATAAAAATTGGATTAACCACACTAATCCAGCCTTTCCCAGCAGTAATGTGTCATATGCTAATGAGTATAGTATGTCCAAACATGTGTGTTTGGACATACTATAGGCTCTTAGGTAATTATAGTTTGTCCAAACTCGACAAAGATGATGTGCAAGTTTGTCATTTTTAACTTTTGAATTATTTTGATTTTTTTTCCCTCTGTGACTGATATCCAGATATCCGGTGTTAGCTTTAACCTGACGTCATTAAGTGTACCTGAGTGGACTCAGTGTGACGCTTTGATCAGCGCAGATTTGTCCTTATTTGAGAGGCAAAAACCTCCATATTTTCTGATCTGATCTTCTCTAGTATGATACTGAAGTTGTAAATTAAAACTGCAGATTTTAAATGAATACTGTGTTTAACCCCTTAACACAATGTACATCATTTTTTAAATTTTAGGGCAGCTGAGTTAAACTGATAAAAACTAACCTAAGTGCATATATTTGTTGTTTTATTAAACGTGACTATATTGTTAATGCTATCGAGGTTTTAGTCATTTTAGTCATTATAATAGATATTAACAGCTAATTTGAGCTCTATTTATTTACATGGCATCAGGTTAAACCTGGTGCCAGGTGATGTATAACAGTTATTATAAAAGTTATTTACTTACCTGAAGAACTCAAAGTTCAAGCAGGCTTTAGGCAGGAAGAATTTGTCATCCTGCTTGAACCACACCTTGCTCATGGCAGTGTCCTAGAAGAAATACCACACAGGCATTTGCATTAGTAAGACAATACAGTCAGACTGGGGGCATCAATGTACTTCGATATCAACAAATTACAAATAATGTTTGATTTGTAGGCAGAGAGTGACAATACTTGCCTTGATTAATGTGGGGACTGGTGAAGAGTCTTTCTCCAGAGAGTAGATCTCGAAGTTGGTTGGGATGAACTCATTTCTCATAGGTAATTTGAACTTGCCGTTGAGGTCTGCATTTTGCCATTTCTGAAGGACAGGAACTCACTAAGCAAACATTATCGATAGCAATGTCTGTGACTGAATATGTGCACTATGACTTCAAGTGATTCACCATGATGGTCTCCTCCAAAATGGCCTCCTGTTTGTACTGTGTGCCATACCATTCTTCTGTCTTGTCTGTTTGCCCTTCAAATGATTTTGACACCACTGCAACTCTGGAAGAGTAAGAAAGAACCATGATGCATGAAATGAATACAAATACTCTGTTTCTGACAGAACTATTACAGTCTATAACAATTACATAATGCAAGATGTAAGCACATTTCTATTGGTACTGTATTCAGATCATGTTTGAGGTAGTGGTAATACACTAAGGGGTTTTTTGTCTAAATGGTGAGACATGTTCAGAATTCCTGAAGGATGGAGATCTTGGTGTGAATTCAAAGCAGTGCTGGTAAATCCCCAAGGTTATATAGCCACTTGAGTAAAGAAAGAGATTGGTATGCAAAGTAAGGATCAGCCAATGAATGCATACTATCTCCTTACAAATAGACAAAAAGGCTCACCTTTTCAGTACAAGACATGAGACTGACGTTCACATACTGACCTGACATATTCTGGCCTCAGCTTATCCAGCACCATCTCAATCAGGTCTGGTCTGAAGTCCTCCAAAAGGTACTCTGCTGCTAGAACCTCTTCAAGAGGGTAGTACTGTAACACAGATCAGAAAGTTCACAGCAATGTAGTGCAGTAATAGTATAAGTAATGTGATATAGTAAAACATGAGAAAAGGGCTCAGCAGACATTTATCAAATACAACCCCTTCCGATTTTTCAGATAATAAGATTAAAGGAAATCCCACATTTGTGTATGTATGCATGTATATAGTGTGTGTGTGTGTGTGTGTGTGTGTGTGTGTGTGTATATATATATATATATATATATAAGGACTTCCTGCCACTTGGCACACTTGGGGGTGATATTTAAAAAGAACAAACCAAGTCAAACAAAATTTGTTCAGTGATCATTATTTCAGTTAGTGAGCTGTGACAGAGAATCTGTGAAATAAAAAAAGCTGAGCCCAAGACTAACTATGACACTGCAAATTCTCTGTTGTCTCAATGCGTGTGTGTGTGTGTGTGTGTATATATATATATATATATATAAAAGGACTTCCTGCCACTTGGCACACTTAGGGGTGATATTTAAAAAGAACAAACCAAGTCAAACAAAATTTGTTCAGTGATCATTATTTCAGTCAGTGAGCTGTGACAGAGAATCTGTGAAATAAAAAAAGCTGAGCCCAAGACTAACTATGACACTGCAAATTCTCTGTTGTCTCAATGCAGAGCCCAAAGGAGCACCCAGGCAGCCGAATGACGACAGCAGGTGCAGACGCAGTAACCTGCATTGTGTCTCCATGGAAACAACCTTTGCAGATGGAAAGGGGACCTACATGTAGCAAACCAGCCACTTTGGAAGTGTATCCACGGGGTCGCTCCTTGTCCTTGAATCTGAAGGCCACTTTGTTTAAATCCTAGAGAGACAGAGATGGCAGCTGTAACAGGTGAAGTCACAACACATACAGTGAAAATAACCTGAAATTTAAATATAGACTGTACACAAGGGGAACATACATTTTCTCCACTGGCTATAAAAGGTAATACTGCCCAGCTTCATTTGACAGGGCATTGCATGATATAGGAGATAAGACGCAAATTACATCTGACAGGTTTGAGTACATCGACCTCTGCTGTCTAATTTATTTCTCCACTGCCATGAAATAAGGTTAGGTTTGTCCTGCTCCCCCACCTAAAATAACGCTGCTGGATAGATAACATTAATTACCTTGCACTCCTCAAATACCCACTCCTGAGGTCCCTCAGTTCGTAGTTTCTGGATGTATTGGAACATGTGAAAGACGATGTCCTCAACATGCACTGTGTGGACACAAATCATGTCTAAATATGTGTTCTATATCCAGAAATACACAGAACCACATCCACAAAAAAATCACAACCAGATGTAAAAAACATTTTCAGTGTCAACTAACGACATATAGTGTGGTTTACACTACTTACAGAGACCCTCTTCAGTCAGGTCCACGTTGATAATAAAGAACATGAATCCTCTAGCCCCTTCTTTTTGCCCTCCAACGAGTGTGTTGACCCAGCCTAAAAACAATATTGATATATTTTTTTTCTTAATAAGTAGATGGTGATGAAGAAAAATTATAACCTCTGTAAAAGAGACAGAAAACTGAATATTGAAAATTAATCTGAAAGGGAAAAGTTTGCTGTACTGACGTTACCTTTGGTTTTAAAGTTATCAATTGATTTTAACTGAACTAGGAACTATGCCTAATTGGTTAAAATAAATGTACATGTCCACATTTTGTTGTTATACATCGCAATTTTCTATTCTTTAATTCGAAACCTTCCAGTATCATCTTAAAACAATAATTTTAATGGTTGAAACATGTGAGACACTATATCACAACACTACTTTGTATCCAACCTTTAGATTTTAGCTCAGAAAGCAAACTTCCAGGTCCTTCGTGGCCAATCAGATGTCCTAGATAATGTCCTGGGTTAGACTTATAGTACCTCTGGAGGTCTGGGATGGGGAATGTCACATACAGGTTTCTGATGTCTTTGATTGGCACCACTTTGTAGGATTGCTATGACAGAACATAAACAAGAGTAAGATCATTATGTTTGGGGAAAAAATAATTTTAGAAACATTCATGTTTCTAAATAAAAAACCGAATTTGACCACTGACCATATCTTGCAAAATACTGGCTTACATGGTCTTACATTACTGTTTCAATATCAAGTGTAAAGTGCACTGAGGAGATAAGCAAGTGACTCACTCTAAGATGTTCTTCCTGGAACGGGTGCTCAGGGAACTCTGGGATAGGCACATTCTTATTCTCCACCTCACCAAACAACTTCACCACCATAGAGGTCAAATCTTCCAATGATTCTGCCAGTAACAAAGAACATAAAAATTGCTTTCAGGGACACTGTACAAGACCTACAAGTAAGAAACATGTCAGCTGATGCTTATTTTAAGATGTGTAGTATCAGTAGTAGTTGCACATCACAAAACAGGAAGCAGTTGTCATGTTTTAACCATAAAGGAAACAGAGTTTTTAGTATTAGAGTATTTCACAATGACAAAGAATTAGAGGGCAAAAGTAGAAAGTCCAAACTCTTACCTCTCCCTAACACACACAGGCCCATAAGATTAGAGGAATAATAAGTAGAGTGAAATTGCAGGAGCTCCTGACGAATGTCAATCCCATCTTTGGATGGTCTTGTCTCAAGGGTCAATTTGTTGCCTGTATGGAGAAATAAAATCAGCCAAGTTTATCTATATCTCACAGTGTACCTATGTTACACACCATCACTCCTAGCACAAAACAAATGTAATCATCACTCATTACAGCTTTGACATGCTGAGCAACACAATTATGGTCAGACTATGATGTTGAGAATGAAAACAGCATGTTGACTACACAACCAGTTGGTGTCTCTGTATAAGACCATGATTTTAATACAACTGCAGGCAACATGTAGCAGACCGGAGACTATATAATTTAAGAGTGCCATCAGGTGGCTATTCTGAGCTTCAAGCTACTTAAAGCCCAGGCCACTGTGATCAGGAAATTCAATATATTTCAGTCCCTTTAGACTTTCCTGCAACAGATAAGGTCTACAAACTGAGTCTGAGCAGAAAGTAGGAATGAATTACATGATATGTAATGGTCAAGTGAGCACTGGTGTTGAATTTTATACCTGTTCCAAATTTACTGAAGGGGTGGTTGTGGTTGCCTGTGGCCTTCTCCAATTGAAACAGCCTCCAGGCATCATTCATAAGGTTCTTCTCATGTTCTGAGTCCACAGCATTCACCTCTCGGTCTTTACAGCTCTCATCAAATAGTGGACAGAGGAAGAACTGGGCAAATCTACACAGATTGATAAATGACAAATAATTCCACATCATATAGTTTACTTTAGATATAGAATCACAATTTAAATGTACAATAATATATGTAGATTTCAAAAAGTAGTCTAAAGTTGTTTGAGGTTAAATGAAGGTTGTTTTTCTATACATATACTCTAGGACTATTGATGATACAAAAAAGGACACGAAGCAAAAAGGAAGAAATCTATTTGCATATGTTGTAAGCAATAGCCATGCAGACATGGAAATTATGCCAGAGAGAATTTGAATATTTTTACAACCACACAATAGGCCAGGTGTTGTATTGAAAGTTTATGTAACAGATGGCATGTTGTACCAAGTCATGACTTTAATCCTTGATGGATCTAATTTACCTTTGTTACAGCTGATAGTTAAGTTCAATACATAGTCCTTGACAAACCCTCAAACATGACCGTTTATCTGAAATGGGATTATAATGTATAGTAATAATAATGCTAAGAAATAATAACCCTTAAAAACTCAGTCCAACAATAAAACAATGAGTCTAGGTGAAAAATATCATGCTATATAACAAATTACGAATACAATTATTCTGATCGTTCTAGTATGGAGGAAGATAAAATGATTGTCCCAGCTAATGACACATATGAGCCCTTTAGACACAGTGCACTTTTTTTTTTAATCAAAGAGGCTTCAACATTAATATTTTAGCATACAGTGCGCTGCTCTTTTCTCACCACAAGTCCAGATGGCCCGCACAATTCACTGGCACAGGGGAACAATTAATTTGTGCCACTGAAACGGGTGCTTGCTAGACTATCATTAATTTATAAGTAGGTAATCTAATCCCTATAGGATACATTCTGACACCACCTGACTGGCCTCTCCACAACACCACAGCTGACACGTGAGAAGAACCCCCTTCAAGGTTGAAGACATCAGTCTCACCTTATGCCTAAATTTAAACTAGAGGGGAGTAGAAACAATGCTGACAATATACACTGGGTGTGGTTAACAAAGACAGACAGACCACAACCAGCCAGATCGCTAGGATTAACACCTGGGCTCCCATGGGAAAATTGTATACTGGGAAAATTGTACTAATACTAAAAAAAAAAAATTAACTAGGGGTGTTGCACATGCCATACTCTGAACCTATGTGGTCCAACATACGAGGTAGTTCCGAAATACAAAAGAGCAACCCACAAATACAAAAAAGTAGTTAAGTATGATATTAAAAAAAATTATTTTTCTCGAAAGGTTCCCACCACTGAGTTAACACAAACTGATGCCATCTACCTTTGTTCGATAAAGGCGTCCTCTGTGAAATTGTTGTCTAGTAGTAACTTTTAGGTTTTCTAATTATATCATTATAACATTTGAATATTTTACAGGGTGAAATAAATCCCACTATATGAACATGAAATTACCTATCTAGTGCTCCTTGCAAGTGCTCATGTGACACATCAAAGTAATAGTTGGTATGCTCTCCACTGGTAAAGGCATTGGAGCTGCCAGCATGCTCACTGAGGAACTGGCTGTACTCATTCTCTTTGGGATACTTTTGTGTTCCTAGGAACAACATGTGTTCACAAAAGTGTGCCAGACCTGCGATATTTCCTGGGTCCGATAATGAACCTGTTAATTTAGAAAAAAAATACAGCAGAAAGTCAATCAACCAGTATCGCTCACATTAGTGCTCACATATATTATTTCAAAGTTGGACTTTTTTGGTTGGTCAGACTGGTAAAAGATCCTTACCTATGTGAACATCCAAAGCAGCTGAGGATTTGTCTGTTGTTGGGTCACTGATGAGCATGGCCTTCAAGCCATTTGTAAACTCCAGTGCTCTGTAATCCCGTTTGTCCTCTGGAGAGCGAATTATGTCACCAACCACCCTATTCACAGCTGAGTCGGTCATTCTGAGTGGCAAGGATGACACCAGCCCGCTGTGGAGGGCATCAAATGTGCAGTTAAACTTCAGTCTATATGACTGTTCTGTCTATCCTCATATTGTGATTTAACTAAACCTGATTGCCAAAGAAGATTTTAGTGGGAAAGGGAACATCTCCTATCTTTTTTGATAAGGCAAAGCAGGTTTGGGGAATAAAACTGTCATCAGAGTGTAATTAGGAAACCTAAAAAATACTGTGTACACTGAATATATATAGATAAAACAGCTTTCAGTCTTGTGTTAAAATTGGGGTGTATTGGTAACCTGTTTAGAAATATATATATAAAAAATATATCTTTCTCTTATTATAGTTTCAATTTTAATAAGACTTGCACCAATGGGTCAACAATACACCAATTTGACAAACATTTAATCCAGTCAAAGACTGTAATGATGTGGCTAATTAGCATAGAGTCATCTGACAGTTTTTTGGGACCACCAAGTTTAATGCTGAAAATTGGGTTTGTGTGGACTTTTTGTTGTAGAGACAGATGTTTATATTATTATCAGCAACCTTGTTAAAATTGAATGCACAAATTTGCACCCCCTTATTTTGAAATGCAAAAGTAATGTTTTTCATCAAAACAATAGCAAATATGTGTTCAGTTAATACAAATGTTCCTTTGCCATCAGCTGTAACAACAGAAATGGAATTTATATCAGTCTAAAAATGTGTGATCTTTATGTAATGCCTATTGGCCTCCCTTTGCCTTTATAACCTTCATTCCTCTTTTAACAGCTTTTGTACCTAAGGTCTGTATGAAATTTGAGCCACTTTCAAAGCATGCGTGACTGTGGATGTGGATTTACTTAGTCTTCCACAGCTTTGTATGTCCATATTTGTCTGTTTGGAGACAGTTGTCTCCCTGGGGACAGTGTGGCTGTTGCTCTTTGCAGGCTCCTTGAGATGCGCCTGGTACAACACATTAAGTTCTGATTGTTCTTTAATACCAGACACCTGATTTTCAAAAATAAAAGTTATTTACATTGAGGCGTTATCAAAAAAGAATTTAACTTTGTAAGATTGATACTGATATTGAATATGAATTGTAGACTTTCTTTAAATATTCTCTCAGGGTCTAAAGGGTTTTGATATCCACACCCCAACTGCATACAAGCAAAGATTTGCTAAGTATCAAAAACAGTGATGCAATGCAGGCAATCAGAACCACAACAACATCCACATTTCCAACTTGAGGGTGAGATTTACAGTATAACGGTACGGTAGTAAACCTAAACAATTTGGCCATCTGCATGTGGTCGTATATTTCCGGCCAGAAGTGAGGTTCACTGTGACCTTTGGAGGTCTGACCCTCACTCAATTAAACACAATTAAATGCAGCTGGTATCATCACTGATTGAGACGGCTGTTAGCGACCGAACTGTGCAGACCTACACGTAATTATGAGCAGCCGCTCAGAAAAAAAAACAGCTATTTAAACCTTCTGATAACGAGTTTGTGGTAATACTTTGTAGACTTTTGGATGTGGACAATAGCGGGTTTGTAGACCTAGTCGGATACATTCATGATTTACTGTTTCACAGTAAATTAAATATACATATGCGTCTCATCGAGGACAGTCGAGGTAAAATATTGCAAACCACTATCTAGACAAGATAAATTAATCCCACGCACAAAAAGGACGCTAGCATTAGCTAACAAAATTAGCAACAATGCCACTTCGCTAAAACTAATAATTGTTGCAGCAGTGTTAGCTTTTCTGAGTGTGTGCGTGCTGACGTTACATTCCACGCTAACATTGAGCATACTATTACTCACCCACTTGTAGAAGCGCAGACAGACAATTTTAGCAAACAAAGCTAACAGCTTGAGTCTAACTGGTCAGCAAACCGGCTTTAATGGCCCGGTGCAGCTAACATTAGTTCCGCAGCGTGTTAACGAGCTGCGTGTCGTGAGGATATTTAAGTTTTTTTTAACAAAAGTTTATAGCATTTGCTCAAAACTCACCTAAAATCTTGATTGACAAAGAAACCGGTAACGGCCGAACGGAGATATCTTGTTGACTGGGCCGCTCGGTTAATGCACTTAAACATACTTTACACCCATGGGAAAATAAACCTTAACGTTTGCAGCGCCATCTTAGAATAGACAAATGTAATCGAACGTAGAAAAGAGCTTAATTTAACACGAGACCTGCAATAAACTCGACGACCAATACATTCAAACATTACAATAGTTTAAATTAGATATATGTTAACATTTGAAACGTTTGGAACATGACAAATTGCAAAGGCTTTTTCAGTAATTTGTGTCGCGTCATTGAGTCTGATGTCGATTGGTTTAGGCTGCGCGGGGATAGTAATCTGACGTTCAGTGTATCAGATCCGGTCACATGTTTAGAACAATTTGGTCCTATACATTCAGCTTTACACAGTAAAGTAAGTAATGAACTAACAGTACGACTGGTGGAAAACCACTGTAAAGCTATAATCTTTTTTGATTAAACATTTATTTTCATGTGTCTTACAGTGTGGGTGTTTGTGTGTGTACGTGTGTTTGTGTGTGTGTAACGTTTGCACCTTTTTTTTCTCTTTGCATGTATAAAAATGAGGGAGAATATTTTTATTTTATTTTAAAGGAAACCAGATGGAAGTCCAGACCTTTTGGACGGTATTATGTTAAAATGAGCTGATTAACTTTTTTTTAACTGTTTTTGAAAGTGCATGTTTTGTCAGTGGTAGCTGCCAAAATTGCTCACATCATACATCCACGAGATGGCGACAGATGTCTTCGTCTTTTACCATGGCCGTTGATAATAATAATAATAATAAATATATTATCCCACAATAACTATAATAATAGCTAATTTAGACAGAACACAAATTATGCTTTTAATTTTAGTGCGCTCTGGCAGATTTTAGCACTTTTTTCCACCTGCAGGCTCAACATCAAACAGGTATGTAGCAATTCTTTGAGATCATATCATGTTTATTGAGAATGATTAAGTTGCGACATGACATTAAATGTCTGATTGAAACCTGCAGATATCAGAGTGGGTTGTCAGTTCTGCAATCAGTCAGGGTTTTTGGCTTTGAAAAGGGAACTGTCAGTAGCTCAGGGGAAACGTAAGGGAAAACTGACTCAGACAGGAAATGTAAAAACATCAGCAGCCCAACTATTGTATTTTTTTTTAAGTGGTCCAAAACATAATGTGAATCCACGCATGGTTGTCTGACCTCCAAACTCCAAATTTATTATTTGTCACATCTGTAGAGTCATCTTTAAGATCAAATATGTTGAATATATAGTGAATATACTCCTCATCGTAACATAGTAGCATACTTATATTAATGTTATGTTACATTTAATTACACTAACTATACAATGACTATTGATATAGTATTGATATATAAAAACTAGTACATAAAGTGTAATAATTGTTGTTCTGCCATTACTTACTGTGAGTAACCCATTGTTAAATGTCACCTCAGCACCTACTGAGATCCTTTCTCAGGCAGAGTCGTTCTCGTTCTTACGTTAGTAAAAGAACTAGTAAAAGAGAGTTTTCCACAGACTTCTATCCTGTTGGTGATTAAGTGTAAAATGTATTATCTTTTACATCAGTCTTTGACCCATAGGTCCACCAGCGTGTCAAAGAACAATGCTTGGGAAATTAGATTTTTTTAGATTATTATTTTTTTTAACTGTCAGACCACAGAACAAGACATTTCTCTTGTAGGTTTCATTTTTTTACAGCCAAATCAGGAGTTCTGCCTGGCTGAGTGATAGTACTATGCTCCTCCTCTTTGAATTCCCTTTCCACTCCACTGATGCAATCACAAATCATACAGAATTTACCACCAGAGAGACTGAAGCACCATGGAGGAAAAAGCTGGAAGTCAACACAAGAAAGAAGTTGTGGCAATAGTGGGCGGTGGTTTGGTATGAAGGAAATTAAAATTAATAATTAAATCTAGTTAAGTCTAGTCTTTTGCTTTTTTTTTTTTTTACCTTCATTTGACCTTGACTAAGACTAAAACAAGTGTATTTGCCTTTGAAAGTGTCTAGTAAAGAGTGTTTAGGAGTGACTCTGCAGTGTGAATGTGGGAGACAGTAGATAGTGTAAAGAATGTCTATTTTTTTCACAGTTTTTACAAGAGTCTTACATGGCTGTGTGTTCTCCTCTTCTCCCCTCAGGTTGGGGCACTTAGCGCCTGCTTCTTTGCCAAAAGAGGCTTTGATGTGAAAGTCTTTGAGACTAGGGAAGGTAACATTCAATGCTATTTAATCTACTTTCCCATCCACTGAAATAACTTTGTCACATCACCTTCCTCTTTGCGTAATGCGCACATAAGATTTGCAATACTGCTGAATAGTATACACCCGAACCTTTGAGGCATGTTTTTTGGTCAGATATCCGTAAAGCCACAATTGTGAAGGGGAGAAGCATCAACCTGGCTTTGTCTCACAGAGGTCGACAAGCACTGAAACACGTTGGGATGGAAGACAAGGTATGTTAGTTACTCAGTGAAGGTGAGTTGAAGTTGAAAAACATATAGGTAGGACATATTTGTGTAATGTCATTCATTATTCTCATAACCATACATGTAAATCATCTCAAACCATACACAGACTGAAGGCAAAGCACACATGTGGAAAACCCTTCATTTTTTGTGCTGATGGATTCATAAACACGGAATAATAAATGTCAGACCACAACCCTATGAACCTGTCCACCCTGGTTTCTCTTCTTGCAGTTCATGCAAGATGTGTGTCTTTTAAGGTCAACAATCTTTTTGTTGGTCCACATTTGCTGCACTGAGCATGTCATGCATGCCTAAGATCTCTGCACCAGGACCTATTACAACCAGGGGACTTTTTGGCATGTGAAAGCAATGCCCACTTTACAAGGGCCTCACATTTACAAATGGACCGGCTTGGCTGTCCATGTCATGATACACTGGTTTTCCCTTTATAATTTGAGAACGAAATCCTTTTTTCATAGAACAAATGCAAATTATAATGTTATGCAAAATTATTTATCAACAATGGTAAAATATGTGAGTTGCTATAATGTTATTTTCTTCAGGTTGTCTCCCATGGAATTCCTATGCACGCAAGAATGATCCATTCAATAAGTGGGAAACTGTCTCCAATCCCTTACGGAAAGAAAGGCCAGGTAGGCTGATCCTGGTGTAATGTAAATACTGTATACATATTTGGTTGTTAGTAAACATATTACTAGTTAGTACTGGTACTTAGGTGTTATTAAACACCTAAGTACCAGAAACAGTAAAACACGCATACACAGAGGCAAAGTGACTCAGGGATGCACAAAATGCTGATCAGTGCAAGTGACAACATAGTCACACAGATCAACAGAAGCCAAAATCCAGTGATGTTTGTCTGTTTTTATTAAATGCGGCACTGTTATTTGTATGTATTATTAGTTCAGTATTAGTAGTTCAAAAACAGATTTTAATTACACTGCCCTGGAGACACCTAATCCAACAGGGATTTGCATGGTGTAATAAAACAGAAACATGGAGGGGAGATAGTGAGAGTCTATATACAATGTGATGAATTGGTAGAGAGAGGGAGAGCAAGACTATGAATCTAGGGGGCTGTTTCTATTTTGAATGAAACTGTATGAAGCTGAAGTACCTGTTAGAACTGCAGATTAATAGATCTTGTTCTCTTTTCAGTACATCCTGTCAGTAGACCGAGCAAATTTAAACAAACAGCTGCTAACAGGTAAGAATAGCAATAGTGATGGATAATTCAGATGAACTGGCCTTGGACCATTAATACTGTTTGCAATATCACAAAATCTTTGCTGAAATGACCAAATTACAGCCACATTGAACTAGCAATGTACCATGCACTTTCATAAAGTGTTTTTGGCTCATCTCAGGTATTTACCCCTGTGCCTTAATATTAAATTACTATAGCTATTTAAAATGTCAGTTTCATGTCTTAATAATTAAGTCTGAGTTAAAATTAGACATGGAGTGAATGGTGTGTAACTATCCATCCACAGTACCTGTGCGCTAGCTCTATGCAAGTCTAACCAGAATTAGCATGTGGTGATTGCACTTCTGTGGAGGCCTGATTTAAAATTTTCACTGACAGTCCATTAACTCGATTTGATTAGAACTATGAAAGTCTCTAAAAAAGAGCTGGTGTAATGTCATGCTTGGGTCGATAAGATCTTTTCTTTGCGTTTTGCTCTGACAGCGGCCGAGACCTATCCAAACACAAAGCTGGACTTCGACCACAAATTGCAAGACTGGAATCCTGAAACAGGGCTGATGACCTTTGTCAGGTAAATAGTTACCGATCTCACATGTGCGCACGCACACACGCGCACACACACACAGTGTATAGGGAGTAACCTGCTCATTTGGATACTGAATGTTATTGATCATGTTTGCCCTGTGTTCCTGCATATAAGGTTATATGTTCCTGCATATTTGCACATGTGTACTTGTACATTGTAACTGCCAGGGGCCTTGGTGGGTGATAAAAATGTTGCCTTTGAAGCCATGATTGTTTGTCCTTGAGGTAAATGTGACACAAAATTTACAACCCAATTAACGAGGAAACTGCTCCAGGCCGTTTCAGTGGTGGGAATTAGCATAGTGCATAGAAGCACAGAATGCAGGAGCACAAAATCTGTTTAAGCTTATCGCCATTTTTAAAATTGAGTTCAGCCTTATCTAAAATGTGTAAAAATCCATTTGATGTGTTCATTTATCACTCATGTTTTTTTTATGCTTCATGGTCCATGCTGTACTTGCGTGGTTGAAAATGTAAAAGTAGACTGAGACACTTTTTTTTGATGCAGTGAAAAAACACCAGTGAACAACCACATTAGGTTTTTCTTTATATGGCTCAAACCCAAACCTCAACCTATCATGCATCTTACACACTCATGTCAGATCCCTCCCCTTCCCCCAAATTAGGTGCATTACATTACAGCACATCATATTCTGCCCAATTACTTGCCTCTTAGAATCACCCAGAGGATGGTTAGGACCTATTCTGCCGCAGTTCCCCACAAGATTTCTCTCCAGCCTGTGTAATTAAATGTTCATAGGAAGCCTGATGCTACTATGATGTCTAATTTCTTCCCATAGTAGCCAGGAAATGTTTGGAGATGACTTTCTTATAATCTGGTCTACAATTGTATGCTATTGTTGTAATAAAAATGACAGAAACTTTTTTTATTTGATTTTGTTTTGTAGACATGGTATGTTGAGGTAGGCGGCTGTATCACTGTATTGTGCAGACATGGTGTGAAATCAGCATTCAGTGGTGCAGGCATGCTCATATAACAAAAGCGTTTCTAGTTATACTTGTTATATTTTTGATCCAAAACAATCAAATGTGTAAGAACCCAGTCTAGAGTTCGGCGTTGTGCAATGCTGTACGTGTTTTGGAGTTCGATGTGTGTGTGTGTGGTTTAATGAAAGTTGGTGACCAAGTTGTTGCTTTCACTCATTGTATATTTAATGCCTATATTTGATATTCAGCTCATATTCAAATGAATGTCAGGATTCAATACACTGAATTCAGTGTATTCAGTGATTTCATGTCAAGTCACTGTTTCTCAGGCCAGATGGATCCAAGGAGCAGATCAAAGCAGACCTGATTGTAGGCTGCGATGGAGCTTTCTCTGCCGTCCGCAAGCAATTCCTACGTCGTAGCCGCTTCAACTACAGCCAGACTTACATCCCCCATGGCTACATGGAGCTCACCATGCCGCCCATCAATGGAGAGGTCGGTCTCTCTGTTCACTCCCCACTATTTTGTGTAGGTGGGGAGATGCTGCATGCTTTAATTAGACACACAGCTTTTAGTCCGAGTTTTATTTCTTCTTTGACCCACTTTCATCCTTAGTTTGCCATGAAGCCTAATTATCTGCACATCTGGCCACGTAACAAGTTCATGATGATTGCCCTACCCAACCTGGTGAGTGCAACCATTTCCCTTGTACTTTCCTCATGTGCTTTGCAACTGTAGCAGTAAATGAACTGCCATACAACCATGAGATGCTGCAGACAGAAGCACAATCAACTAAAAACTTTCAGGGCATGATTGACCTCAGCGATGTCCTCATTGAGTTAATTAGCCTAATTTACGCACACTTCACCCTCTGGTGGTCTGTAAAATGTCCTGCTCAAGAGGTTCGACCTATACGCTCGTGTCCTCCTTTTCCTCCGCCCTGTCTCACTTCTCGTTCTCTTCTGTCCTCGTCAATCCCACAATGACTTTTGAAGCTCCGCTGCCTCAGCAACAGCCTTGGGTTTGCTCAGTGAGTCACTTAAGGTAATGCTCCAGTTCCCAGGAACACATTAAAGCTGTGAGAATGGTATAGAAAAAAACAGCTATTTGCTGCGAACACCTTGTGAGACAGTGCTAAAAGGTCCTTGGGGAGGACGTTAGGATGCTGATGCATGGCACCCGCTGAAATGGGTAGATAATGACATCCCTATGAACTCAGTGCATGTTCATCCATCACACGCGCTGGGTGGAGTTTGGCTGCTGCATTTGCACCGAGGATGGTGGATTTTCTCAATGATTTCAGCGGGTAGGATTTTGCAGAGTCATGAATGTAATGTGAAATAATGTAAAAATATTAAATATAATCTATATAAACATATATGACAGTATGCATCATGTATGAAGGAATGCAAGTTTATTTGTGAAAATGTCCCATTCGTCCTAATACAGTACTGCCAATTTGATAAAGGCAGTTACTAATTGTATATTCTGTCAAACTTGTAGTTTGAGCAAACACACCATTGTGCATGTTGTATATCATAAACTTTTTTTTTCAATTTAGGACAAGACATTTACTTGTACCCTCTTCATGCCCTTTGATGTGTTTGAGAAGATCACCACCGGAGATGAAGTCATTGACTTTTTCCAAAAATACTTCCCTGACACCATACCACTAATAGGAGTGTAAGTAACCCCTTCTTCCACACAGACACCAGCCTTTATCACTTCATCCAACCTGCCAAGCTCTTTCAAACACACTTAAATTTCCCATCCTCCCGTTGACTCCAGTCACATCCACAGCCACGATCCGTGAAGTGTGAAATTATAGCTGTACAGTTACATGGCTTTGTGCAGTGATGTTTTTAATTAGAGACGAAGCACATGCGGATGGTGGTGTCAGAGAGCGGAGGCATGGGCTCCAGGCTTTCTTTGACTTGCTCTCTGTAATGTATTTTGATTGCTCAGGCATCAATGTGAAAACATGCTTTGCTTCCTCTGTTTGGCTGTTTCACTTTACCAGGGCAGAGCATGGCCCTTTAGCTGATTTAGATGTGATGGATACTGTTGATTGGAGCAAAAAATCCAAGTCTAGTATTTAGAAAGAAATGCACCTGTCAAAGTGAAATTGAGTTTGCAATTGCTTTATATCTATTTGTGCCTTGCAGTGATGCTCTCAAGAGGGATTATTTCCATTTGCCTGCGCAGGCGATGGTGTCTGTAAAGTGCTCCCCCTATCACATTGGCAACAAATGTGTCCTAATGGGAGATGCGGCTCATGCAGTGGTGCCTTTCTATGGGCAGGGGATGAACGCGGTGAGTAAAACTAAACTGAAGAGAAGGTAGGAAAGAAAAAGAGAGTTCAACAGAGACTCAGTTCTTCACTCATGCTTTTCAGGGCTTTGAGGACTGCATTGTCTTTGATGAAATAATGAATCAGTTCAATGAGGATATCGGTAAGTCACTTCTAAATGAACAGAGATCATCGGACACACAGAGGGTGAACTGACAGCTCTTGAGAGAACCTTAATGTTTTTCTCCCTGAATCTGTGCAGGTGCTGTTCTGCCTGAGTACACTAGAGTGCGAGTTCCAGACGACCATGCAATTGCGGACCTGGCTATGTACAACTACATTGAAGTAATGCATATTTGTTTTGTTTAATCAATTTAGCGTCATATTCACTTTAAACGCGTCTGCTCTCATTAAACTTCATATTCCATAACACACTACTGTACGTGTGCTGTGTGACCACAGCGCCTTTTCTTACCGAACCCCTTCCTCTGGTTCAACCTCCCTGTTGTCATTAGGCTGTCTGACTCCACTAAAGCCTTCAGGATCAGTTTCAAACATCTTTATGCTTTAACATTGTTAGTGTCTTATGCTGTATTATTTCAAGCTTTGTGGACACACACAGCCCGTCACTATACCACCACAGGCAGTTCAGGCTCGGCCTTAATGAATTAGTTATATCCAGAATATATATTCCACATTGTCCTGATAAGAAGGTTAATGCAGACATTCAGAAAACCATTCTACCTCTGTGTTTGCTCCTTCAGGTATATGAGTGTCCCCCTCCCCCCTCTCTCCCTGTTGCTCTCAGCAGGCATTGTACCTTCCGACCTGTAGAGTCTCGAGTTTGATTGCATGCCTCCTACTGCCTTATATTTTCCCTCAGCACCCGCTGCTACAATGATAATTATAATCAGCATCATTATCTTTACTCTTCCTAACCTAATTTAACAACATAGCTCATTACACTGCTCTGTCACCGATCATCGATATACTGCAAGATGTAGGTGATGACAGGCTATACATAGACATACAAAGGTCATATCGGGATCCATGTGTGCAGATCTTTACACTTTCCAATACATCTGACAGCGATCTAACCATCTGCCCATTAACATTCATGAACACAGAGCCGGTAATTAGTCTCAGCACTGTCAGTACTCTTACCCATATGAAAACTGACTGATGTGGCATTTCAGACATAGCTGTGAGATTATTTGACAACCCACCACAGATGGTTCAACTTTACTAACGCATTCCCCGTTTTGTTTTGTAGATGCGAGCACATGTCAACTCCAAATGGTTCCTTTTCAGAAAATATGTTGATAACATCCTCCACTTCCTCATGCCAAAGACAGTAATTCCACTATACACAATGGCAAGTGTTCTAATTTACACAGTGATTACACTGCTTTGTCTCCCACATCATTCATATCATTCTTTGTCCTTCACTCTCTGAAGGTCACCTTTACCCGGATAAGATACCATGAAGCTACAGCGCGTTGGCAATGGCAAAACAAAGTAAGGCGTTTTTCTTTCTTTTTTTTTTTTTTTGCTGACACTTCATTTTGGGGGGATTTTTCATAGCTTTGAACATCATGGTATCATAAATCAGGACTCTTTTGATGTCACTGCATCATCGGCAGGAAACCATGAACAGTGGATGAAGCCTCCCCAATTTAGAAACGGCTGTGATTTTCTCAGTCTGTTTGAGCCATTCAGAACTTGGCACGTTGGCGCACTGTTTGATGTGACCTGTGCTGATGGCTAATGGGCCGCTGTCAAAAAGGACTACAGGGATCTTCACAGCCTTTCTTTGAAATTGGGTGAAATGACCTTTATGGGTGGAAGAAAAACTACTGTATGAGCAGCACATACAGAAGCAGAGCATACTCTTTACAAAAGATGATCATGTGATGTTGGAATTGACTCATTGAGTATATCTGCGCGGTGGCCATTCTCAGAATTGACCGTTGCAATACCCTAGAATCAAATTATCATACATAAATCTATGTATTATCAGCTGATTTAGTATTTGTTACCATGTGAACAAAATGATGATCATCATGTTTTTTACATTCTATAAATTAGAAATAATCAACTACAGCATATAATCCTGCTCACATTAATCTACAGTAAATAGAACACACACAGTTGGTTCAGTAACCTACTAATGAATTACAGAAACAAACCAGTTGCTTTGTATTAAATTATAATTAAACTATTGGTCTTACTGTAATACCAAGTACATGACTGCAAGCATGATGTACCTCAAAATGGTATTAATTTACATTGTCTTATGTGAAGGTGTGAGGAAGAAAGATGTTATATAAATATGCTATAGGCATGAATATGTATGAACTGCGCATAATAACAGTTTTTTAAATGTATAAAACCTGATGAGAGGATGAATTTTTTTTAAATCCATTTCACAGGTGATAAACCGTGGGCTGCTGTTCTGTGCTGCAGGAGCTGGTTTGGGAGTCTCCTACCTGCTCATTAAAAATCCCCCCAATATCAACAAGCTCATAATCCCCGCTGAGAAAATGTGGAACAGGATTGTGGCCCTCAGGACCTCTTGAGATTTGACAGACTGTGATCTGACAGACAGGTGTTAAGACTGAAATGATAAATGCTGGAGGGAACCACTGGGTTCAAAATTTTAATGAGTGTTTGATTAAGCCCTCTAATTTGCTCTGCTGTGAAAATTAATTTCCTGTAATTTAATAGTTGTAAATTGTCATAATGATTGATTATATGAATTTGAAATTACTGTCAGTGATAGATAGACTAATAATTGTTAGAAAAGTAAATAGTTTCAGTCATGAAATGAAATGAATTATCAAATGTGAAATTATGATTGAATGATTATTTTGTACAGTTTTAAAATGAATGTCAAAGAAAGGGTCTAGGGTACACTGAGCGTATAGTGATGCTTATTGTCCTTCTGCTCATACATTCATACTGTCAGCTTTTTTTTTAACATTTCCTTTACCTTCTCTTTCTTTTCTGGTAGTTTTCTTAATTTAACTATGTATCAACAACTACTGAACCTCCAACTAGAGATTTATTTCACACTCATTACGGGCAGCAATAGCAAGTTAAAACTCCTTTATTTGATAAGCTGAACTACCAAATGTTTGCTTAATTATAGAATTTACACATCCAGTCCAGAGCAACATTAGCATCCATTTGTTTATTACTATTTTATTTGTAATTTGGCAAATCTGTTTTGAACTCTTTATTTGGTCTCCATCTTCTCCTCTTTGTCTGTATGTTAAATATGGTAAGATTAAATTATTTTAGCATGGGGGGGTAAATAAAACCATAAATCACAGCATACAAAAAGTACTAAGTCATTAAGATACATTGTGGGTACTAATATAAAGACAGGCTAGTTGTTAACCCCTTTTATATTTTACACTAACTTTCATCTGACTCTCATAAATAAATAAGCATATTTCCCATAATGCCAAGCTCTCCTTTAAACAAAAACGGTATAAAAACAAAGTCCACCCACTCTGTCACGCTCCCTCACTGAATTATCAGCTATGGAAATCTATTCATCAAGTCAATTCATAGCTGAGAGCCCAGGGGGTTATGAAGGGAGCATCTCACTGGAACATATACTCTCAGCTCCTTTACCTCTTTAGTCCTCTTTCACATACACTCATACATATTCCACTTAATGTCATCACACAGTGATTGCTCTCATGCAAGAGGTTCATGCTTAAATAAGAGAAGGCCCACAAGCCTGGTAGCTTAAAATATCATCTCTTTATTGGATCCATACAGAGGGTGTGTACTGTGGAGTATGGCTAAGAACCTAAGGCTGATTTTCCATTTCACACACAGGCAACAATCTACTATGCCGTGGATCCAAACTCAGGTAGATCTTTCTGGTAGCTAAATGTATGACAGTTCTAAATATGTCACATACACTGTATGACATATTTAACAAATATTTACCTTTATTCTTTTTTTAAGAGAAACCATTCTTAACTACAACATTATGTAGGCTGCTTAAGTCACCGCTGCTGATGATGTCAGATGATGTCACACTTTCATACCTGCTGCGACAAAACTGTCAGGAAATCAGGTGTAACAGTTGTATATTTACAATTTGTTGTTAACAAGTCTGTGACAAGTCTGTGTGTGTGTAAACATAGAAAGGAGGTTTGACAGGTTTATTTTGGCTTGGATTTGCATTAGATGTCCTAAGGCATACTGAGTGGTGGGGGTGAGGCCCGGTTCTTGTTGATCACAGTGGCCTCACTTGAATGACATTAACGTCAGAGGATCCTCCTGACTGGGAGGTCATGTCCATGTTTCGTAAGTCATTGCTGGTGATGATGAAGACGATGGAGGAGGAGCTAAAGGTCACCCTCTTTTTGGGCCGGTCCTTGCTCCCACAAGCACTGGACATGACAATCGGCCGGATGGGGCGCTCGACTGGAGCCAGGGGGCGCTCTTTGAGGCTGTGCTGCAGCCACGAGAGCCGCGAACACAGCAGCTGCAGCAAACAGCGTCTGACCTGTGAAATGAAGAGAGATTTAAACAGGATGTGTAAAAATCCAGTTTTTTACAAGACAAGACAGACAAAACATCTGCACTTTTTGAGATGTCTTTGATTTGCCTTATTTGTCCAAATCAGAAACCTGCTGTGAAACGTATAATTGCATTCTTGATGGAAAGAATTGGCCAGAATTGATGTCAGTGGCCATGGAATTATGTCATGTAAACACAATGACAAACTCTTTGGGAGGACAAACCTTTCTGCTCATGAACACGTAAATGAGGGGATTGTAGGCTGTGCTCGACTTGGCAAAGAATGATGGGATGATGGCCAGAGTGGGAGAGACCAAGCTCGTCCTGCCAAAGGCCTCTATCATGGAGACTGCAGCGTATGGCGTCCAACACACCAAGAAGCAGAAGATCATCAGGAGAAACATAACCGCCACCTTCTTCTCGTACCGCAGGATCTTGATGATCTGAACTGTCTGGAGGTCCTGGATGGAGCGTAGCTACATGAAACGGGTAAGAGGAATATGTTGTCATGAGGCAGATAGTTTTATAATTAGTGTGTGTGTATATATGTATACTGTATATATATATACTACTCAAAAAGTTAGGGATATTTGGATTTCGGAATGATTGTTATATTTAGCTTTTGTTTCAAGAATGTGCTTAATATTACATTACCATTGCATGCTTGTACTAAAATCCCCTACTTCCATGATATAATATCACTGTAGCATGAACTTTTTACATTTTCCATAAATTTCACCCAAAAGCCGAGTAGTGTGAAAGCAGAGTGACTGTACACTGAGCTGAGAATAAATCCGTGTTAGACCAAACAACCACTTCCAGGTGTTCACCATAAAGGATTATTCCCATAAGCACTAGTGGACAGCTCATGGAAACAACACAGCAGTAACACAACAACAGTTGTGAGTGACAGTGTAGATTATACCCTTCAGATGAAGAGATAAGATGAGATGATAGAGCATATGGTCATATAGCAGACTCCCTCAGGACAGTCAGCAGCAGCTGATTGAATCACTGCAAGCCTCTAATTACATTCATGAATTCACAATGTCTATTTTTATTTATGTTTAACATTTCCAATGAAAGCTTGATCTGTTTCCATGTTAATGTCCCACTGTTCTATCTCTTTTTTCCCTGTTCGTCTGGATGTAGTCTCTTTGAAGATTTACACTGCATCTGTACAGATGCCTGTCCTCTCTGGGGTTCAAGGAGCTGTAGAGAGGCTGGGATGTTTGTGGTGTTTGAGCTTAAGGAAGCAGGAACTTACACTTCACTCTTACAATGGTGTAAACATTTATGTTTTTGCAGGATGCATGAATGATGAAATGATGAAAAGTTATTAAATTAAACTAGTTGAAATGCTGGTTGATATGTAATAGCTGAAAGTAGTTGGAGAGTCACAATTAAAAAAACAAAAAAAATTGCAAATTATTAAATTGAACTAATTAGTAACAATTTTGATTATCAATGTTTTTGATTTCATTATGAGCAAACTGAAGACCTATGGTTTTGAAACTTTCAGTTAAATAATAGATGGCATTTTATGATATCTCTGTGTGCACTATGAAACCATGTTAGATATTTTTACTCATATGTTGATGTTTTGTAGACCAAAGAATTTAATTATTCTGTGTTTTTTACCATTTGCACTGTGTAAAGGATGTTTCCGTAGCAGTAGATCATCACACCCACAGGCACAAAGAAGCAGGCAAGGAGGAAGAGGAGGATGAAAGAGGCATCATTTGGGTCCTTGGATGCCCAGTCCAGAGAACAGCCCAGCTGATGGATCTCCAGAGTGTAGCGGTTCCACCCCAGCAGAGGAGCACCAGTCCAGACCAGCGAGTACAGCCAGATGTGGGCTATGGCCCGCCATGCCCAGGGGAAGTCCACCACCTGGGCATGAACCACCCGGATGTAGCGCTCATATGCCAGGGCTGACAATGTCATGATGGAAACAATGCCTGGCATCAGAGGGAGAGAAAGAGACATTCAAGCTGAGTAATGCAACACAATCGCTACAAGAACTGGGTCAGTGGGCTCACAGCTGACTCTTTCCACTGAACGTGTTTTATCATCATTCTTCTAAACAGAATTCAGTCAGTCACTTTGTGGTGAATCCTTGACACACACACCATACACAGTGTAACACATACACAGTAACCTTTTCAATTCTTTCATCTCAATACAACGCTGTCAGTAAACAGACACACAACTTCAAAAACACACCATATGGGGGTCGTTTCACTTGATGCACTCAGCCTGGGAAGGAGGTGCACTGACCCATCTAACAAGGCGCTCTGTGGCCCGTGTGTGTGTCCGTCACAGACTCAGCCTGTGTGTGTGTGTGTGTATATATATATATGTGTGTGTGTGTATATGTGTGTGTATACACACACACACACACACACACACACATAAATATATATACTGTACATACACACACTCACACACACACAAAAAGCCAGAGTTGCGATGCTCATACTAAAACAAGTCATGGCTAAATATACGACCCTGGCTTCTCACATGTAAATGTGCAGATCTGTATTTTTTTGCTGCAGCACTGTAATGTGAACGACAGGAGGGACAGGATGTAGCAGAAATGACTGTTATCTTGCAGGTTTCTCTGAGTGTGGGCCAAAGCAGCAGGACACCACGACCTTTTTCATTGTCACCCGAATGATAAAAAAAAGACACAGTTACACTGGGGAAAAGCATACTAACTTTACATATGCTGAAATCAACCCTGCATGCATGTGTGTTAAAATCCTTTTCTGCATGATCTGGTTCTTTACACCTCACTTTGGAGGGCAAACCAGATCATGTGTGAAGAAAGAAGCCAATGTCAGTTAAAGGACAGAGAGATGGTGGGACAGCTTTCCACCTCATCTCTCTGATTATTTTGCTGATTTAGCAGTCAAAGACTTGCAGGTTTGCACTAATGAGCTAATTATCCCACTTGCTTCTCCCCTGCGCTGTAATTCCTGCAGGGTGGCACCCTGTATCCCTCCACACTTCACCGCTGAACGCGATTATGCTGAAAATAAATGGTCAGTATTCCAGTGAGGTGGAGGATCCACGCACAAACGAGGCAAGGAAAAACTGTTCCTCTGCAAGATGCAAGGACCTGCACAACACACTCACAAACAGTGAGAATATTTACTATTGTCTGATCCCACTAAAAAAACACCAGTCAAGGTCGTCAGGTTTGACTGCATAAGCAACCTGTTTCACATCCAGACTCTTCTATAATAATAGAGGTTAGAAATAAAAATCACAAAAGATATTTTTACATATTTCCTCATGCAACATTTCTGTTTCTTGTGTTATAATATATATATATATATATATATATATACACACACACACACACACACACACACACACACACACACGCACACACACACACACACACAAAAGACAGTCGATATTGTCAGTGAACATCTTTTATATCATTTTATAAATTACAGTAGGCTGCATTAATCCATGTTCTGTATCACAGAGGTGAGGATAATCACTTTAATACATTACTCTATGACTGTTTTAGTGAAAAGTTGAGGTGAGATTATTGCCGAATGGGAAACAGAGGCGTGCGTAAACAAACATGTCACTCGTCTCACCAAACAAGCTGTTACTGAAGCCGTCCCAGACGCACGTCGCCCGGCTCCACACCCATCCGCCTTTTACGCACGAAACAAACGTAAAGTTGATCCCGATGACGGACACCAGGAAATCGCTCAAACTTATGTTGAGCAGTAACAAATTGGTTGGCGTCCGGAGTCGCTTGAATTTACAGTAGAGCGCGATGACGAGCGCGTTGTTACAAAAGCCGAGCACTCCAATGGTCCCGATGGTGAAGGCGAGAACTTTGTATGTGCCAACTGCGAAGATGTATTGTGTAGGGCTTCCCTCGGCTCTGCTGGTGTTGGCAGGATTCATTGCGTGGGGGGAAAGTTGGGTTCCAGCATATTGTGTCTGCGCGTGTCCCGCACACTGGAGACTGTGGGCTCCACGCGCTCCACGCGCCGCTCATTCAAACCATCCATAGACCGCTGTCAGCTCTAACTAGGTCAATGTACCAGCGTCAAAACACGCACACTATGAACTTTTCACACTTCCGTCTGTGTTGTCAAAGTAAAACATTCTGTCTCATGAGGCGACCAGCGCAGGACCCAGTCCATTTAAAGCAACGCTTAGAGAAAAGACATACATAGATGGCACACGTGTCATAATGTCTATGAATAACTCTCTGTTATAACAAGTCGATGAATATATAAATGGTATCATATTTTTTTAATTAAGGTGCCTGAACGGCAATAGGTCGCCCTTTTATTTTGAAATCAAAGTCACAAATTTACCCACCTTTTATTGGCTCTTGACTTCTGGGATTTTATTTGTGTTTTCATCCCTACACCGTCACCAGCTACATCATTTACTGTAATTCGATTAGTTTTATAAAAATGTTTACACATTAAAATGCATTTAGAATTCCCAATCATTATATGATATGTAACAAGGATCAAATCCAGGACACTGATGTTTTGACATCAGTGTTAAAACATCACTGTAATGAGACACTGATGAGACAAAACATCAGTGTCTTCACACAGATATGTGTCTTTTGCCACCTGAAGCCAGAATACACATATCATCTATAACTGGTTTAAATACAGTGGTCAACTTTTTCTTTGTGTAAGATCAGAATGATTGGTGAGTGTGTGAATAACAGAGGTGGGTGTCCATGATTCAGGGTGTCTTAGTTTAAGGCCCCAGCAGTTGTCATGTCCTAACTTCCTAACTAGCCATAGTTTACGCTAAGTAGAACCCTGTGTGTGTGTGTGTGTCTACTGACTCTGGTTCTGCTCATTCATAGTTTCAAGGTATTTTGCTCAATAGATGAAGATTTACAGTTTTTACAGTCAACACACTAATTAAATTCCTTTTCTTTCTTTTCCCCAATGACATTATAGAAGGTCACTTGTACCAACAGTTAATTTTACTGTGACACATCACATGGGTTTCTGAGGATAAATACTGACCCATCAGTATAAAGAAGTGTAATAATGGTGCAACGCTAGAAAACAGTTTTAACACCAGTGAGGCAGGAGGAGAAATCCAATTAATTTCATAGCATAAATACATAATTAATCAGGAAAATCTATTGCAGTATGTGCTGTGAATGTTAGAAACAGGACAGGCTTTACTGACAAGGGATCCTTCATATCTGGGTCTAGTACATCTGTGAAGGCATTGCTCTTTTATGTCTCTTCAAACAATTTCTCTAGCCTTTGCTGCAGACATAATCTCATCAATACCAAAAGACTAATGCTTTTTTTTTAGTTTCTTCTCATGTTTTTTTTTTATTATCAATGGCCAGAAATGTCAACAACATGGTCAGTCTTCAAATCAAAGCATTTCTTTGTATCTCTCTGTCTCCCTCTCTCCTGCCATTTGTTTGTCAGTTTTCTGGCTTTAATAGGAGGCAACAAACATAAAAGGCTTTTTTAAGTGGAGTTATTAAAGGGAATTTCAGAACATATGAGCCGTCACGCTTTGCCAAAGATGCCTGAATATGTGCTGCAATCCACCGCTGTGCCTCCTGAGATGCAATTACTGTGGACATTACGTCCACTGTTGTGATCGGGCTCCATGATGAATTTTTAAAGGGTCATTTCTGTTTCACAAATATCAGCCCTTTACACATGACAAAGCCCTTTGCACAGTCTACCACCATTCCTCACATGTCCACGCATAATTCAACATCATTTCGCCTTTACTGATATCCTCCAGTCCTGATGCACTGGCTCACTGAGTAAATAGCACTGTAACAGACTCTGTTAGCCGATGCCGTCATTATAAGCAGTTTTACCTGCACATTGCTGTACAAGTAAATGCAGTGCTAGTGATATTTGTTGTATATACTTCTTTATATCGTTTTTCTCTTTATATTCTGATATTGTTAATAATAGTAATACTTTCCTGTTTTTTTATTTTTATTTTTTATTTTTTTTTATATTGCTTGTAATATTGGTTCCCTCCCCTGCTGTTGCTGCACTGTAATTTCCCAATTTGGGATCAATAAAGTAAATCTATCTTTCTATCTATCTATCTATCTATCTATCTGTAGGAGCCATATTGACCAAACCGATGGGTTTCCTTTGACGACGACAACATGGCTAGAAATGCTTTAACGTACAACACCGCCTTGACAACATGGCTAGAAATGCAACACCGCCTTTGGGGCCGTGATGACCTCATACATAGTACACAGCATGATGAATTTTTAAAGGGTCATTTCTGTTTCACAAATATCAGCCCTTTACACATGACAAAGCCCTTTGCACAGTCTACCACCATTCCTCACATGTCCACGCATAATTCAACATCATTTCGCCTTTACTGATATCCTCCAGTCCTGATGCACTGGCTTACTGAGTAAATAGCACTGTAACAGACTCTGTTAGCCGATGCCGTCATTATAAGCAGTTTTACCTGCACATTGCTGTACAAGTAAATGCAGTGCTAGTGATATTTGTTGTATATACTTCTTTATTTCGTTTTTCTCTTTATATTCTGATATTGTTAATAATAGTAATACTTTCCTGTTTTTTTATTTTTATTTTATTATTTTTTTATATTGCTTGTAATATTGGTTTCCTCCCCTGCTGTTGCTGCACTGTAATTTCCCAATTTGGGATCAATAAAGTAAATCTATCTTTCTATCTATCTATCTATCTATCTATCTATCTATCTATCTATCTATCTATCTATCTATCTATCTATCTATCTATCTATCTATACATACATACAGGTTCAGTCTTCATTGCAAATTAAAGGTTCATTATCTCGAATGGAAAAATTCCTGCATCAGGAGTATGGGATGTAAAGAAATCGATGGACATTTGGAGAAATATCCTTATTCTCATTCTTAACAAGTGTTAGTCATGGATCTGGTTAGATGTAAAACCTGTTTGGATGCTTCCTGTTTTATTTTGGAACTTCATTTCCTGACGTGTCACATATAAGCTTACTTCCTGCCTCCATTTAGTTTCCTGTCCAACTGATTGGATTCACCTGTGTCTCCTTTACCTTGTATCTATGATCTGTGATCTGTCATGTCCTCTGCTCAGTCTGCTGAGTTTTATTTGTCAGTGTAGTCAGTTCCTCTGTTAGTTTGGTTTGTGACTTCAGTCTGATCCTCTGGAATGCTTCATGTGGTTCTCCTGGTTGTGGTCATCCTGTGCTCCCTGAGCTTGTCTGGATTTATGTTTTACACCTTCCTGTTTGCTCACCCAATGGATCAGGTAACATCTGTTACATATATTATATATATTAATATATATTACCTTTTGCACCCTTAAGTTTTGTCTGTTTGAATTTGGATCCTGCTATCAGGCCTAGTTTGTCAGCCAGGCCTTGCTCACCAGACCCTTGGCAGAAAGTCTATCACCAGGTTCTGAGTCTCTGTCTTAATCTTACATTTCAGTATATATTGTTGGTGGAGAATTGGTAGTGGATGTATTTATTGGACTGAATCATTGAATGATTTTTTTGGTTTTCCAGCAGTGTGGGGGCTGAGGCTCAGGTGGTGGAGCCGGTTGGCTGCTGTTTCCTTGGTTGGCAGTTAATTCAAAGATTGTTGTGTCAGGAAGAGCAGCCAGCTTAAAGAAGCTATGTCAAATCCAATTATGTGGGTGGTGATTTGCTGTGACGGTGGCTTTCTGTTCAGAATTAATCATTTCAAAATGTTAATTTCCTTTGCATTTATTTTCGTACAGAACAATACATTTTGGCTCATCATACATGAAATTGCTTGCAGTGATGATCCTAATGAGCTTCTACAAAAGTTCTCGTTCAGGCCTGAGAAGTTAACCTCTGACAGACCACTGTCTTGTGGTCAGTGGCACTGTTAGAGCTTGACATGTAGACAGACCACATTTATTATTATTGCAGCTTTCAACATTAAGTCAACATAAAGCTAGTGTCTAAAACTAACTTTTCTCAAGTGGCTGTCATATAATTCCTGCTCTGAGGGATTAACAGTAGAGAATGTGAACTTGGATGATGAGGATTAAGGATGGTGTTGCTGATATGCATTTAATATCCAGTGTGTGCATGAGGTCAATAAGGCTTTTCACCTCCATTTTAACTCATAGTTTTTACCCCAATTGCCGTGGATAAAATGCTGGCACTAGGTAGTTACTCGACAAATATAAGAGAACATTTGTCTCTCAGTGAAGTGGGTGTCATTATCACACTTAACATTTAAAGATCCTTTTCCCACATTCCTCTTCAATGTCACTGTAGTGTCTGAGAGTTTGCCAAATGAGCTTCTCTATCTGTCTGGGACCAAATAGATACACTGATTCCAAGGTTATTCCATGATGAGGGCAAAATAGCCATGCACATGATATTCATAGCAAGTTTAACAAGACAATAAATTCAGAACAAATGCAGAAAATGTGCACTTGTGCATCTGTAGACAGGTGGGATGTTGCCAGGGAATCCTCTCTGAACTAGTATGTTTCACAAGACCAAAGTCAAATACCATGCACAGCCAGAATTAAAATCTATTTAAAATGAGTCACAGGATGTCCAAATTCTGATCTGCAAAAAGCTGCTCCATTATGGCAGGTGATGATGTAAGCTGATTTCATCAAATAATCTTTTGAAGGGATTCGGAGGAGCAGACTCCAGATTAATGCATTAACCTCCGCGGTGCAACGTTATTGATTTATAAATCATTAATCACATTAAACCTACCACAGTAAAGGTACAAGATCGATGTGTGTGGATGCGTGAATAAATATTACATCAGAGCATGAAGTGTCTACAAACAATGTGTGTTAACATACCACAGCGAGCGGCGTATAAAAAGGTCATCGCTAACTCTAAGGGGCTGTTGGAATCAGCGTTGCGGAGAAGCAATGGAGGTATTCCTGGATACTTGGATCTATTTCCCACCCCTGGAGGTTTCTCTCCTCTGTGAAGTTATGGATCCATGAAGGTTATATTATCTGGTGTTGTAGCCAGTGTTTTACAAACCTGGCCTGTATTGCATGAGCAAGAGATGTCCAAAAAAATACACATTCAGACCTGTTCTAATCATAAAATTATGTTCCAACAATGGACAATAATTTGTGTACAATGAAAAATGCAGCTCGTTTTGTGGATCTCTTCATCTTTGTCTTGTTTTCATTGGTAGCAGGTAGCTATTTTTAGTTGAAAGCTTGAATGAACTCACTGTGCACTCCCCTAGACAGAACACAGGCAGACACTGTTAGCCACTGGCTAATGATGAGTCTGATTAAACATGCCTCTCTTCATGCCAAACTGAGGTTTGATGCACCGTTCAAGACAATTAAAGTAAATGTAAATGTTTTTGTCTTTATATACAATATACATCACAGCTGCGATATATATTTACACAATGATTGTGTCATGTACTATATGATTTGTTGAGTAGATCAATCAATTCCAACTCCTCCGGTACTGAGAGGCTGTTGTTTTGTTTAGGTGTGTGTGAAGTTGATGCAGCATCAGTGTGTCAGTACAGAACACAACACACACCTCAGATGCATCACACCAGCCAACCCATGTACTGTACATTTTCTTGGTAAGATTTAGTACTTTTGTACTTGTTCTAAACTGTTTTTTAAAATTGGGATACACCGGACATTCACCTGGTGGGACTCCTCATCTCACCCACCAGCTTGTTTCATGCGAGTCTGATCTCCTGCGATCTAAACCTGCCATAAGAATTATAGTGTTTGTAATGATCTCACTCTTTGCAGCGGTCATCATTATATAATTAACAGCACTGCCCATGATGTCTCCTCACCTCACTCTGAAACATGCCCTGCAAGCAGCGATCAGTGTCATCTTCAATGTCCTTTCCTGTTGATGTGCGAAGTGCTGATTGATACATAGTCTCTTCATCAGGCTAATTACCCTGACGTCACCAACACACATAGGGACGTGCACATTATCATGATGAGCATCACTTTCACCACCATCTCCAACCAATGAATTGCAATTTACCTATTGATAATTAATCGCCTTCTGAATATGTTTCACCACTGCAGCTACAGATAAAAAAAACAAGTCGTTTAGAGGTTAATTTGAAAACTCTTTTTTTGATTTTGCAAATTGAAGATATAATATCCACATGAAATAAAAATGCATTTTCAAGTGTAACTGGTCAAATTTAGACGCAATGTTCTGCGATGTGTCTTTTCCTGCTTCCAGTCATAATGGAAAAACACATTGAAGCAAACAGGCAGAGATAATAAGGCAGGTATTTCTTTTGACCTTTTGTGGTGATAATTGTAGAAGTCATTTTTATCCTGCCTACACAGTGTGTTCTCCAGTAGTGGCCTCCTTGATTATTAATGATTAAATCGTTTAATTATTGTTGCCACATGTTGGCAGCTTCTGACTGAATGATGCTTGATTCCATCACTGACAGATTCGTCAGTGTTCCTCTGAACACTATAGAGACAAGTGAGTGTGCATTTGCTAATCGATGCTTACTCTTAATTACTATGTACTCAAGCAGCCAATTTCAAGATATTCACTTAGCTCCTTGTTGTTGAAAATGAATGCAGAAGCACTTACTGTTTTAATCCTAACTCAATTGCACCCCTAAAATTAACATGATGCTGAACAGTGCACTACATTATTACATTATGGTTGCTAATACCTGTTTGCTCATTTTGTTAACAGAGTTGAGTCATTTATTTGGAACTGATTTTTTCTCTCTATTAAGAAAGTAATGACATTAGTTCACAGATGACTGAACTACAGGACAAGAGAGAATGATTTTTTGTTCATTTTGAAAGTTGAACTGTTTAAAATAAAATCAGCTCCTCTGGTCTACTAAATCCACTTAGAGGAGTGACTGACAGATATCCATTACATTCATGTGTACCATGTAAGTACTGATATACTTGCATTTGTCCATTGTTAAAGGGTTTAAGGTTGTAGTAGCAGGCATATACATGCAAACAAGGAGTTGGATTCTAAAGAATGTTTGACTTTAAACTTTAAAATATTAGTTAATTATCAATATTTCAAAAGTATTCACAGAATACTGAACCCTTTGATTTCGTTCAACATTGGCCACAACACTGTTTTCCACAGTCTGAAACTTTTACTTTGTTAAAAAGCCTTGTAAAGGTGTTTGACTCTAATTGTAAACCCTGGTTTGTCCCAGCTGCTATAGTGAAAGGCTTGATCATAAATGTCAGTGTTTCCATCAGCGGATGGTATTTACTGCAGAAGTTTACAGGCCTGGCTGTTTTCATACGGACAGTGCCACACTGTGAGTGCAGCTCTGAGGAATAATTAGATAAAAGGTCACAGGAGCGGAGATGACAATTTATATCTAATAACACACTTGGAATTATAGTGAAAGTCACAAGTCACAGGTCAGATAAAAATGCTGTTCATAAAATTACTTATTACTTTTGCATCAACATACTACAGGGGGTCCTCGTGTTACGACAGAGATCCGTTCCGGAGAATATGTCGTAACCGAATTTCGACGTTAGTCGGAACATACATTCATATGTATGTATTCGTATGTAGATAATAAGTTGTGCCACCAGATGTCGCTATAACACCACGCTAAAATAAGAGTTTATTATGGTGAATTGCCTTTTGTCCCTCTTGACACACTGTAGGGGTTGATATCGCGAGTGTAATGAGCATTTCCTTTAGATTTCTGATATCAACCGTGTAGACCCTGCGTTGTGAATAAACCTACGGTATTGCCATGATCCCCAACGCATCTGTGTCCGTGTGCATCTCCTTACCGGCTGCCGCTGCACCCCCTGCCAGCCGTCCATTTCACATAAGTAAACACAACGCAGAGTAGCCTAGCTGTGGAGGTGTTGGAGAGCCGGCACCAACTAGTTCCCGTGTGAAGTCTGTACGTATTTACGGGGCAAACCGCTTAAGCCAAAACAAGGAAGTTCACGGGAAATATGTCGTAACCACGAATACGTCGTATCTCGCGACCGTCGTAACACGAGGGCCCCCTGTATTGATGTTTGGATTTGTCCAGTCTGTATACTTGCAATTCAGTGTTAGGGTGTGTGATACGTGATTATGCTGAAACAGTGGGTTGTTTGGAGACTGACATGGCTGAACCTGACTATGACATCATCAGTTGGGTTAGATTTGGCTCTTGGACTATTAGATGATACTATCTACAGGATGGAAGAGGTCACTGTTTCTAATACATAAAAGTCTCCTCTAACGGCTACAATGGGAGCCTTTCTGCCATTTGATACGATGGTCTTACACTGATGACAGATGAAGAAAAGAAGTCAGGCCACAGACTCTCATCCCCATCCACCAGACCTTTGTACGGCCTGAAAACCTATAGACAGGTGGGGGGGCGAAAACAGGAGAACATGCTCTAGGGATGTTGACATTTTAGAGACAACCTGATCCTCTCAGTCAACATTACTGTCGGGGTTGTCTCATTGTGACAACAGACCGGCAGCTATGGCCTGGCCAGGGATAAGGTGAGCAGAGGTCAATGGAGGAATCCATTACTTGTAATACATTTAAATCAAACTGTTGCTGGTCCACAACAATCAAAACCCAGTCTAGTAGTAATTGATCGTTAAAGCTATGCACCAACTTGCTTGTGAGATTTTAAAGGCTTAAAAATGACTGACTCCAAAATGACTCCTCTCTCAACACGTAGCCGGTGTCGTTTTCATTCATTTGCAGCATTGAGCTTAATGAATCACCTCCAGCAGTGGGGATGGCTCACTGTGATATCACTTACCAGGTATACAAAGACACAAAGCCCAAAGAGTTTCACAGACACTCAGACAATAAGACAGACACACACTGTAGGTACACAATCTTTTGTTCGGAATCATTTGCTGTGATTGTAGGTGATTGCGTCTCCCCTGCACAAACCCAGACTGTAATCTTCCCTGATGGCTGGAACATAAATGGCAGTGATGCACAATCTAGCAAACCTGACTTTCTATCAACATTTCCACATCACTCTAAAGTTCCAAAGTCAGGCATGAGGACCCTGTAGATGTTGGGCTTGTATATGCTGTGAAAGATGACATTTTGAAAAATAATCCTTGTATGGTTTCTTGCTGAGAGTGAGACAAGATTGATGTCGCTCTAATTTTAGAGAACGATATCAGTCCGCTCATCTGCTCGTCATGGGAGGAAGTGTTTTTCCAGCACGACAAACTTGTTTACCAAAATCCAGGGGTCAGTCAGACAATAACTGGCATAGAAAGTGGAAGGAGGAAGAGAAAATACTTCAAGCAGTCCTTCATCAACTGATATGTTTTCTGTTGCTAAGAAGAACTTATTGTTTTACAAGGCCTAACATGCAGGAACTGGGTCTAGGCCAGCTACACAGGCCTCTGACCAGATGCAAGAAATGATTCTCTTGCTTGCAACAGATGTGAGATTAAAGAGAGATGTGTCTGAATTCACTCAGGTATTTTCTACCCAGCTCCCTGACGGTCAAACTTCAAAGACACAAATTAATTAGCTGATGTAGAAGTTGTGATGAACGAGCACATTATGTTGTCGGAGGAGGAAAGACTCAATGCGCCATCTGTGCTATTAACAACTGCAAAGATGAGGGAAATATTCTTCTCATTATTTCTGACTGGAATACATCAGCATAGTCCTGCTCCACTAACCTCGATCTGTGTGTGTGTGTGTGTGTGTGTACAATGTGAGCTATCATTAAGTCGGCAGACCAAGACTTATAAGATTATAGAAATAACACACTGAATAATTCACCAGCACAGCCGTTATGATTATTTCTGTCATGGAGAGGTGTGTGTGTGTGTATATTCGTATGTGTATTATGTGTATATATATATATGTTATATAGGCCTGGGAAAATTGTGATCCTTTTACAACTCAATAAATGCTCAATAGATGCTGGTGAATTATTCAGTGTGACGCCTTATTTTATGCTGAGCCAGAAAGACATGGAAGGGGGACAGACATGGAATCGAGTTTTCAAAGTGTTTACTTGAGTTCTCTCCAGTGGGTCGGCTCCTAATATGTCTGCAGCTTGACCCAGATGCACAGAGCAAATAGATCAGTGTGCCATACAGTTTTTGGTGTGTGTGGTAGACAGCGGCAGGTATAAGACGGTCAGCTCCTCATCATTCGAACGTTACCTGTTGTGTTTGCCGGAGCAGAGCTGACTCACAGCTTTGTGTGAAGTCTCCTCATTAGGAATTGTTGTGCTGATGGGAATCAGCATGTGCAGGCTTGGACACATCTTGCAAACCCGTTCACACAAAATACATATGAGTAATGTTTGCTATCATGAGACAAAACCTTTTCCATGAAATTGATGAAGAGGCAATGAGGCCAGTGTTGTCTCAGACCTTTATGGAAAATGCATTATTTCTTCAAGGCAGCACAGTGGTGTTGACTTTAACTTGTCTTTGCTCAGTTTATTGCTTTTTTTTATTATTATTATTTGCCTCCTTGTGCCTTTGTGTTAATAAAAGAGACTGACAAAAATCCCTCCAAGTTCTCTTCATCTTACACTCAGATATTCACCTTACGCAGCTCAGACTGTCACTTCAGATTGAGTCTTGGTTTCTAAAAGAAGGATTATTTCTTTTACAGTAATTACCACAGCAAATGTTGATATTCTGCTATTCAGTTTAAACATTAGAGATGATAATCTGGGCACAGCACCAGGCCGTCAGGTTTTGTCAGCAGGTCTCTAACTATCTTTTCAAAGAAACCACCTGAATTATGCTGCTGATCAAAATAATGGAGTAATGTTTTTATATGTGCAAGGTCAAAATATGCTTGAACATCAGACTGGTACATTATTTGGTGAACAGAAGAATCAAATTAGTTTAAAAAAAAAAAAAAAGACAGAAAAACACAATGCCAAGTCATGCATGCCCACTCTATATAACAAGCAGAATACATTGACAGGCTGAATATGGTATGACTCTCCCAGCATCCACTATGTGCCATAACAACATTCAATGCCCAGAGGTGTGTGACCTGCTTCTGTTGTCGCCAGATAGTGTCTTGTGATACTTCTTATAAACAGTCTGCGGGTGTCACAAGATATGATAATCAGAAATTGAATGTAATTAAATAAAATCACCCGAAGCATTTATCAATTGTTATCTGTTTTACTCCATATTTAAATAAAGTTTGATGTAAACTCCTTAAAAAATCTTTGGCTCAGATTTTGGAGCCAAAGAATCCTTTAAGCAGTTGTGTTTTTAATCTTTTTTTTTTCTTCAACAAAACCATAACCTGTTGTTGATTGGCAGCAGGAAGTTCAGACTTCAAACCAAAGTAATGTTCTTGTCAGATCCGTTTTGCCTTCGAGTTCAGTGAAGGAACGGAACATGTCCAGGCACCTGAGCTTGTTAACGCATCATAACGTTCTCTCTCGTCCGCATATTAGCTCTGACCTTTTAGTCACATTTTAGTGTGTAACCTTTAAACGCCTCTCACTATAGTATTTCAGATTCATGGACTTTGAGATGTAGGGTTTTTCTGTACAAAATTAACATGGGAACAGTTTGGAGTTTGAGGCTGCCTTTTTGGAAAATGTCTGTCTATCCATATTGCAGTGATTATTATATGATTGATTGCCTTGAAATGCACAGACTGATGCTTTCAGACCTTCAAAAGGAGCAGTTTATAATAGATGTTTGGTTCTACTTCCTCATTTCAATTTCAGTTGGCCATTTGTACTTGCAAAACCACAAAAGCAAACCTTTGTCAAATGGCAAAGTAAATATTCATGTAAAAACATGCAAAATACACAGTACAAAATATAAAGTGGCAAACAGGAGCAGGTAGATGAATATGATCGCAGGTGCAGGAAACAGGAATTGCAATGAGACAGACAAAAGAGGAAATACATATTCCAGTAAGTCTGGGAAGGTTGGGTGTGACGCGTGCACACATGCGCGCACACAGAAAAAACACGGGAAACCGACATAATACAAATAAAAGGAGAAAACACTTAGAGTCCATAAGGGGATTTGGTCCATGGCCACTGTGAGAACAACAGCTTGCTGATATAAACATCCAGCTGAAGCATCCCTTTCATTTTGCATTTGCTCTTGACCTTGTTTTCATGTGATATGAGGTAGGACAATGGATTCAGGCCTGAGTTCAACAGAACCTGAAGCTGTCACTTTAATACAAATTTCTATTGATGTCCTTGTCATCTGCCGCTGGGTAAGACGGCAAACTTCCCAAATGTCACACTGGTTCCTCAAAATGACTGTTACACAATTACTGTTGACTTGCGCATGGATCGGTCATTTGTGCTTTTTGTTTTCGGACTAACAAACGTTGTTTCATCCTGACTATGCATAGTGTAACCGTGCCTTCTATATGTTTATTTCTTGCGTCACGAGTTGCTGTTTGTGTCACCTGTCAATGTGACACCCTCACATTCGCTGGTTTCCATGGCAGCGTTGCTCTGGTTCTGTCACACCAAGTTTTTTTTTTTGAAAAAAACATTTTTTTCACCTGTTTATGTATGATCTTTGTAAGACTCCTCTTACGTGTGATATAAATAAAGAATAAATTTTGCTTTAACCTGCTCACAAACCCTGTCAGTGATCACAAACAGGGAAGTTATTCAAGACAACATGGATGCTCTCCTCAGTTGTGGAAAATGTTGTATTTCATCAAACACATCTGTTTTATACGTCAAACGTACAAGTCGTTACACTGAGATACAATTACAAAATGCCACGCATCATTTGCAATCACCAACGCAGCAGCAAAGCAAAGCAAGCATTTGTTGTGAGGCTAATTATCTTTAATTACTACAGCAAAAGGTGTTTTTGACAGCCAGATGTCACATCTGTGTTAAACCATGTCGTGATGTGAGAATAAATTCATCTCTATTGGATGATGAGTGGGTAGTTGTCTGTGTGTGGGATGTGGAATACTGTATGTCACACTAGTTATATATTTTGAACATGACATTATCCATATTAACGACGTGATTACCCAGCAACATCTCATTCCAGAGATGGGGGGGGGGCTGCCGCGGGGCTGGCCTGCTCCGTCGGGGGGGTGCGGTCTCGCTGCTGCGTGGTGGTCTCCCTGCTTGGGGGGCCTGGGTGGGTCTCCGGCTGTCTGGGCGCTGGGGCCGCAGGCTTGGTCATTGCTAGGGTGGGTGGCCGGGTACCTTGGCTGGGGGGCCTCCGGCCGTGGTTCTCCTTCCTTCATGATGGTGTGGAGCGAGTGCTGGACCATGCTGTGGTCATATCACTATAGTGGAATACGTGTGATAGTAAATGCCAAGGACATTATTAACTGGACAGACATTTTGTATCTCAATTCAAATTCAATTCTAAAAACCAAAAGAACAACTAAAAATTCACATGCATCATTCGCCCAAGAAGGAGCTCTATATGTTTAAATATTTACTAGCTCGTGATTTTAATTTGCATGTTACTAAAATAGGTGAAAATAGATGAGGCCCACAACTGCGTCACACCAAACAGTGAGTCTGGACCAAGTGAGGCAGCACAGGCTGCTCCATTCTTGCAGGGGGAAGCTGTCAACAGAGAACAGGAGAACCAGTGCTGTGCTGAGTCCTGCTGCTGTGCAGAGGTGGCACACTGGGAGGAGATTACAGATGTCTGGGATTAGGTGGGATGCTTCAACAGGAAGTGGGTGAAACTAAGAAGATTTAGTGGGAGAATTTAAGCATTTAATTTCTACCCTTTAAAAAAACATCTGTGCTTGACTAATGCATATTGAACGCTCTTAATCAGCTTCACAAACACAACATTCTTTAAATATGAGCTCTTAGGATCACAGCCTTTCTAAACCTTTGGACATTTGTTTCCTCTTCTTTTGCTTAGTGCCTCAAACAGACCACTGGTTTTGTCCCAGACCCAGGCTAAACTCAATTATGTGTTTCCAGTGTATGTATATTTACACACTGCCCACAAACATCTGCACTTATAGATGGATGTGTTTTAATCCATAAAGAGTCAAAGAGTCAAAAGGTCTCTGTCTGATAATACTGATGTTATAATGGGAGAAAAGCAAGAGCCAGAGGTTCAGACTTGAGTACTGTAGTACTCACAACTGCAATTTCAGAGTTACTGAGACTTCCCTTTTTGTTTGTATTTTGTGATGATGTCACACAATGGACGATGATGGTTTAATTTTGTTAATTTTAATTTGTTAATTTTATCATTCAGTTAAAAGAAAAGGAAAAGCTGAAGAAGTATGAATTTCAAATTCGTCTTCAAATGTTTGACCAGCAGGCTGTAACTCGGATGCCTTCAGGTAGCAAGTTATATAAAGCAGAGGAGAGAAAATCAATACAAGCTAATTAACTGACAAACTCTTGCTTTACAGCTATTCGACAGAAAAAAAGAGTCAGGTCACACCAGAAGAGTTGCAATAGTTTTCATTCATTATGGTAAATTACATAGAATAAAGCTCAGCAGATTCAAGGACCAAAAGGATAAAATCAATCAATAAATAACAATGACCTATAGGCTGCTTACCATTGGCTGGCATTCATTGTCAGACTACTTCTGTGTACAGTGGGATCAATAACAGTCGATGTCTCTGTCTCCATCCTATAGGGGTTTGTTTACAGTGGAAAGGCCATTTTCCTGATGTCTGGCTGCAGAAAATATACTGTCTGTTGTAATGTGAGGAGCTACACTGACATGCATTAAGAACCTGATGAGTCAGTCCCATCCAGGCACCACATGAAAGTCTTCACTACTACTCCTGACAACAGCAAAGCAGGAGGCAGCCATGTTTTTAGTGCTGCTGATGACTGTGTAGGTGGCTCACCTACCAGGGACAGGGACAGGGACAGGGACAGTGATGTGATCAGATTTTTGTTTTTAATCTGGATTCATTACTGTCCCTTTTCCAACCTTCCTTCTCATTGACTGCCACGGCTTCCATCCCTTTCTCTTCCAATGAGCCTTCTCCTTCATCACTCTAGTGGAGGTGGTAATCGGCCCCAAGCAGACAAAGGCTGCTTCACGCTGCCAATGAGCACACACACACACCCATGCATGGGCACATGCTGTCTCTCTCTAACACATACGTGCACACACGCACACATATCCAGTACCTGATGTCTCAGTGCAGATGCAATTTTTTCCCTTTGGCTTTTCTGCACAAACAGGATCTTAAAACAATGGTGTCAAGGGGGAATTATATTAATCGGTGAAAACACAGATCTCTGTGTATCGGGTTGATGATGGTGCAAGAGATTACATGTAGATCAGATGACTGAGGTAAAGTTAAAAAAACCCGAAACAAAAAAAGTATAGATCTAAGCCATCTATAACATCTGATTCAAATCAGAAGTCACCAATAACTTTTAACTAACGAGCGGCAGCTCTCACAGTCTTGCTGTATGAGTAGGTTTGTGTTGCGTGGAAGTGGATGGAGGCTGGAAACAGGTCCAGATGATGCTAATGCTCCCCAGACTGTGTCTCCACCAGCAGCTCCTCAGTCCTTATGGTTTAATGGGGAAAGTAGTTTAATGGGACGATTACCCCTGTAGAATGGTTCAACGTTTGTCGCCTGAATTGAAGAACAGTAACCAATCACTGTCAAACACCACTGTGTCAAAGGACGTTAAATTATGTCGAAGATGCATCATCAGTAATTCATAACGATATAATGATAAAAGTGATTTCTAAATGTAATCCAGTTATTATTTATTCTTGTTATCCTTCCCTCATATTAAGGAAGTGTGTCAAACTTTATCAATGCTCTACAGGGTGCTTAAGAGTCGATGTGAGGCCTGTAGGCGTTTGCTCATGAACTGTCCATCACTTCCACTGTCTGACTCAACACTCTGTGAACCTTTCAGCCCTGTGCTGCTAAACTCTTCACGCCTGAATTACCTGTGTTCAGCTGAATCCCCGGCAGAGAGGACCCAGCGCAGCTGCGGTTAAATGATGAAATGAGTAAATGATGAAATGATTCCATCTCCTCCTGCACTTCTCCTGCAGGCTGGTGACAGACCGGTGAACGGGGAGTGTCAGTCTTTAAGAAGCAGACACACAAGGCTGTCGTATTAAAATTACACTGCTACAGTGCAATATTAACTTTTCTTTTTATTCCCTGAAAATGAAAGGCTCTGATACTAAGAAAAAAATCAAATGAAAGTTAAGAGCATAGCTTTTAACATATTATTATTGTTGTTGTTGTCACAAATATGAATCCTCTCAGAGCCAGTGAGAGTCAGGGCAGTAAGCAGGACGAGGACTGAAACAGTTAAAGTCTATTTATTTTCCATGTCACCCTCTAGCAGCTTTAATTACAGAGGTGCACATCAGTTTGGCTTAATTAAACTCTTACAGAATGGACTGCTGTGATGCACGACTAAAACCTATTCAACAATTGAAATATTGTGGCACCGCAGTGTCCACACGGCCTGCGGGGGAGAATGAGATCGGCAGATAAAAATGAAATGATAGGAAAAGACAGGCTGTGACAACTCGAGCCACTCGGCAGCGTGTCAGCGTGGTTAATCTCATTACCTTTCTACTACTAAAAAAATACAGTATCACATTTCACTATTAAAACTTCAAAAGCTATTACCAGCTGCAATTGTTTGACTTAAGAAGACAACAAGGGCAAGGAGGGCAGTTAGAGTAGTGGTTACCATGGGAGCCAGAAGTTGAATTTCTTTGTTTTACTTTTCAGCCTCTTCTCTTGCACCTCCTGCTGTGCGGCGTGGGATGTAGCATTGGTTGCTGTCTCCAGCTCAGCTTTTTAAGGAACTAACAAAAAAGCAGCTGAGAATGAAAGCAGGGACAAAGGGAGCTTGGATCTGGGGTCTGTCTCTTCCCTCTGGCTTTAAAAGTCTAACGTGGAAGCTGGAGCCGCCTGTGTTGCATTCAAATGACGTGTGGGACAGTCGCAGTAAAGTCGTGACTGGCCAGGAATTAATAATGACAGAACCTTTTTTTCCCTGCCCTTTGATCATGTGAGTGGACATGTAACCTGGGCTGCATGGCAGGCGGATTGTGCTCTGTACTGGATCTTGGGAGTTGGACATGTCTATGACAGTTACATGATGAAAAAGCTTTGCATCATAAACCTTTTACGGTCAGTTCCTGAACGCAGCCAGTGGACAGGCTGGATGTAAAGCTGAAGCTGCTGCTTGCGTCTCATTTGTAGACATGAATGTATAGTTACTGCAAACTGCGAAACTGTCAACAACCTGGTTCCCCGACTGTTGACTGGACACGCTGTGCTGGATCTAGCGCTGGGCTGGCAGGCTGATGCTGGGGCCTCTGGCAAAAAGAGATGTGTCTCTGTCCCTTAATCTATCTGAGGTGTGTAAATCACACAGATTGCCTGAGCCATTTGGGCTGTGTGTCCTGGTTCCAAACAGCTCAGGAGGTCATCTCTTAAATGTGTCACGGTGCTGCAGAGTTGCATGATCATGTACCCTCATTTGGGAGAGTGGCAGTGAAGGCTGGGCAGGGGATATATATCTCCTGGTGGGGGGTGGGGGTGTCAGCTGTGAGGGAGGTGTCAGCATGAAGCTGGAGCAGTAGTAGACGGTGAAACCCAGGTGAACAGATGGGGATTTGTTGTGGTCGTTGAAAAGCTGTTCAGATAATTGATCGCCTGTATTTCTGTCGTTACATCTCTCTCTCTCTCTCTGTCTCTCTCACTCGCTCTCTCTCTCGCTCTTGCTCTCGCAAATCCCTGTCAGCTTTAGCAAAGATATGAGATCACTTTGACCGTACTTGTTGTCATTACTCTGCCTGTGGAAGAGCAGATGGCGAGAGAGGAGGGGATGAGACCCTCCAGACACAGACTGCACCTCTGTGTAGGTAAAAGTTGCAACAGCACTTCTTTAACACAAATTGGAGACTAACATTGTCTGAACTATCAGTGCAGTTCTCGCCCGCTGAGGATATGTTGATCATGAGAGCATAGTGCATCCCAGGTACCGAGCCCCTCAACGGCACTGAAGCCTCCACATTAACATTCACTGATTTGTTTTGTTTTTTCTCAGTAGAAAAAGAGGCTGGCTTGAATTCTTTGGTGGTTCTTAAACAGGCTCTTAAACACGCTGATGAGCTGTGTCTGTGTTTACGTGTTTGGGGATTAGAGGAGGAAAACAGACTGAATGAATCATCCTCCTTTCTCTTTTTTTCTTTTCTTTTTAAAATCAGGTCATGCAGGGTACTAGGAGGCTTCAACGTGTCAGTTTGAAAGATGTGTCTGCACATAAGAGGATGGAGGAGAAAACTGGAACACGCCGGCTGCCGTCAATCAAAACTCCTTCGCCGTCATATTCAGGTAATGTCAATGTTTTACAAAGACTTTGGTCGACAGTTTTTCATACAAAGCAAACGTCAAAACGTTTCCCCCCTCATCTTCCTCATTCTCTGACTGGACGTCTCAATGCTTTAGAGCATCTCAGCTGCTCACTCTGTGCACCGGCAGGGCCCCGGTACTGAGGGAGTCCCTTTTGATCACTGCTTTTGGATTGCTTGAGGCAGGCAGTTGGCTACTATGTGAGAACAGGGATTCACAAACATCCCTAATCCTTCCCACTCCCACCCATCGGCCGTAAAATTTTCAGCCGGCGGGAAAAGCTGGGTGAATGTTGAAATGTGCCGGCAGCTTGCTGTGCTGTTTGTTGGCTCTGTGCTTAGAGCATCTTCAGTAGTCGTCTTTTTGTCATTCGTTTAGCCCACTAATGTACCATTTCAACTGTAGGGACAACATTTAGTTCCTATAGTTCAGTGTATCACATGATATGAATTCAGCGTAAGGTGAATTGGTATTTATTTGTATCCTACATGTATATAATGAGAATGATGTGAAGGTCATGATGTGGTCACACTTCAAGTCAAAAACCAGAGGGAGGAGGGTGAGATGTTATTGTTTAAATATAAAGGTGAAGGTACATGTTTCTCCTGGGTGACATTCATCACTGTTTGATCACAGGGAAAACGTGTGTTAAAATAAAAAAAGGGAGTTTGAGAGACTGTCTCCTCTCTGGCTGATCACTGTGTAAAGCTTGTCAGTTACAGCCCACCTGATCCAGAAGGTGTGAAGGCAGTGAGCTTCCTGATGCTATTTTCAACCTGATGAGTGGTTCTGATGGAATATACAAACCTTTTTCACACACACTGCCTTGTGCGTCTGATAAAAGCAGCTGTGTGCCACTGGATGCCATTGCATGTAATTCAGCACTTAATAATAATAATAATAAAAAGAAGCAGGGATCTAATTCTTGTACTCAGGTGTTAGTATGCAGGTATTAGTCACACTCAGAGATTATTTTTATAAATGTTGTAAGAACCTGACAATGCTTGCTGGAAATGTGGTTCCTGAAGCATCTACATCATTCAGTGTAAAGTTTGCATGAACTATATTCAGAACGGTTATAAATATGAGAAGATTCAGGTCAAAATATAATAGATTTTCTCTTTTTAAGAGTAATAATCCTCACTTATTAAATCATCAGTCAAGGAATAAGAGGGGTGATGATACATTATCCTGTATGAGTCCTGAAGCCAGGTGATTTATGGCATCAGGGGGTGGAAACTGGGAGTCATACAGCCTAGCGGCAGGGTGCAACCTCTTAACCACAGTTACAGTTGCTATGGAAACACAGTTTGATGGATGACCTTGCAGAGATGAGGTGGTCTCTCTTCTTGCTCCCACCAGGCTTTTTAAAAAGCATTTAATTGAATTTAGCCTTGTGGTTATTGCCATCACCTCCCATCACAGAGCCATTGGGCTATAGTGTCTGTTTAATGACCTTTTCTAAAGCAATGCAGAGGGAATTTGTGATGACCTCCCACGGACGATGCCACTGCTGTATGAGATAACATAGGGTGAAGGCATACGGTGAAACATTTAACCACTTCAATGCATTTATAATCACCCATCACTCACAGGGTGAGTGATGGGTGTCAGGGCTGTTCGCAACTGGGTTTGACTTTTTGCGTCAAAGCATTTACAATATGACTAAAATGGACTAAAATTGAGGATTAACTCTACTTTTATGGCCCTTCTTCATTCTTTCTGAATATTACAATATTACGATTTTACAATATGGAGGATATTAAATTCTCCAAATAACATTTTTTTATCGTTTTATTTTGATACTTTTATTCTGCCCATAATAAAATAAATAATTAAAAATAAATAAATAAATAACACAAAAAGTCCCATGAGATGTGCATTACTTATGTAATGCATTATTATGTACTGGTCTATAATCTGAACATTGTCTGTATGGAAAACATTCAACTATATACAATATTTTACAGCATATGTGTTTCTGACAATGACAAAAGATGTTGTATATTGCTCTGATGGAGCACAAAGATAAAAATACCTGCAATAATGCAATGTTAGACATTTATGTCCAGACTAAAGTCCCATTGTTTTATCTACCGCTGCATCATCTCACCTTTCCTGCCCATATAACCTTTGCGGTGTCATTATTGAGCTGTGGCTATTTGTATGCAAAGCAACAGCAGACAATCGAATAGTAGGCACATGATTATAATGTCAATCAGCAGGAGGACATGTCCTGAAATGTCCAAAATCCACACTGTGCACAGCTCAGCGGCTCTTTGCAAAGTTCCATAAATCCCGTTACACAAGTTACTGGCTGAAGGTTTTACTGTTTGTTCACTAATATGATTCATCTGCTTGAACCACCTAAGCCAGGAAGCTGTGATGACAGGGTGTTAAATAAGGAAGGTGCGGGGCCAAGGCAAAGAAGATGAAAGTAATGTCAGCTGTTAATAATAAAAGTAACTAAAACTTACGATTAAACAGTATGCGGCATTTTAAAGGAGATTGATTTCCACACACTATTATGCAAACGTGCTTTGAGTTTGAAACCACAGCTGTCAAAAAGAAATTTAGGAACACAATAATATTTCCAACGAGTCGGTGATTAACATCCAAACTCAATTGTCAATTGTGCTCGTGAAAAGCAGCTTAATCCTAAACTGTGCAGCTTTGACTGGTTTAATGTTACCGAATATTTTATGCTTCATATTTAATGTAAAGTATGTGAATAGTTAACACATACGGGGGCTGTGAAGACAGTAGTTGCACCAGATTGATTTGGACACTAGATGGCACATGAGGTTAAACAATCAACAGTTATTTTTTGCCACAGTGAAACATGACATTACCTCATTTCAGTTTCTGACACTTAAAACACTGAAACTGTCTGTTTGGCTCTTCAGTCTGTTATAATGAGGTTTTTCTCTTGACCTCACCAGCAGCAAGTATTCAAACGGATACAGGTGACCAACGCACATGTAAACATAGCCCAAGCACATACATGGGTAAAGCAACAACTCACAAAGTCCAGTGGCCAGGTCACAACTGTGACCCGTGACAACTAAGACGGTATTTGACCACGGTATTTGTGTGAGATTACAGGAGACACGTTTTAAACGCATATCACTTTGCTGTGTCCACAGATGAGATTTCAGTCGTACGGCAGCTGTATTGTGACTGCTCCACTTTTGAATGGCTGACTAGGATTGAATCATTTTAGGGTTTTAATGGATCTGTTAAGGAATTTCACCCTGTTGAGAATTTTAAAGATTCAGTCCTTAAATAATTTCATCATCTAAGGAATCATGAGCTGACGTTTATGTTTTGTCTTTTTCTGATGAGTTAGGGTTAGATTCTCCTATTGTCATCGTTATTTTGAGGGGTTTGAGTTTGCTCAAAATATTTGTCCCATTTCAACATGTGAAATGTCAGCACATTGTCCAACCTGAGGTCAAAGGTCACGTGTGTTTGCCTCTTCATTTTAGGGACTTGTGGTCACAAATGTTGGGTAATTCTGTTTTAGGCAACACCTAGGTAAAAATCTATTTTGACAAACTGGTCATTTATTGTTTCAAAACCATGACTACTTCAAGTAAAAAGATCTACAACAAATGTATTTGACTATACATTTCAAATTCAGTTGTTTTTCAAAACAATATTGTGCATGTTTGACCAAAATTTGAAATCCCTTAATTTTCCTAAATCCCTGAGGTTTTGAATCTTGACATATACTGTAAACCAGAGTGAGGTAGAGGTGACTCAGTGTCAACAACCATCAAGGTCTGAGTGATGATAAAACCACAAGAGTCCATGTAGTCCAGCACTGAGACACTCATTAACTCAGCATGTTATTACTATGCCACGTGAGACCATAGTTCACAACTGTTTGAGATTTTTATGCCAGCACAGAGAGATGATCTTTTGCGACACCAAGTGGTTTCATCAGGTAACAAGGGAACACAATGCATTTCATGATCAGATACTGAGTTGGACTGAATCTGTTACAACTGAGTGCCACAAACGAATATGATTTTTAATCACACGACAAAGCCAAAGTATGGAAAACATAATAATAATAATAACAACAACAACAGTAAATTTCCTTACATATTTACTGTGCTTGATTTTATTTTATTTATGGGGGATTCTGATCCAGATGTCTTGCAGGTCTCCATCTTCCTAAAGAATTAAAGGGGCAGCTTCAGGATAATGTTTTTTCTCAACCCAAAAGTCTAATGGCTTATATCTGATCTCAGATCCATTATGATTGAGTACATGATAGTAACTAAGTAATGATACAAACTATTATTATTATTATTGTTATAGTATTAGTATTAGTAGTAGTCATAGTAGTAGTAGTAGTAGTGGTATTAATAATAATAATAATTATTATTATTATTATTATTGGTATTTTATTAATAATACAATCTGTAAATCAAATCCTCTGCTTTAAATATCAAATCACATTTTAGTGTTGTAATTTTTGAATACACAAGAATGTGTGTGTGTGTCAGTGTGTGTCACAGTGTGATAGTGTGTGTCAGTGTGGGTCAGTGTCACGGCCCCCCAGCGGTCAGCCCTGAATAGAGTGACAGACGGGGCATGTGACAGGTTTGGCTACCATTTCTGACGGGTCACTAATGATCGACTGGCACGCAAGCACGTCTTTAGCCAGCCACACGAATTAGCAGGTTGCATGCAAAGGACTTGGGAGGTTGGGATCAGGCCAGACCACAAAGTAGTTGAGTCATTTTCATTCTTCCTCTTCCTGCCCTGGGAGGGACGTGCCAGCCAGATAATGCCATCAGTAAAAGATAACTTTTGGTGAAGAGCTTTGGAGTAAACCCTTGACTCCGTCATTTCACCTGTAAAGGCACATTGCATCTTAGACTACACTTATCGTGACATCATGCGATAGTGTTTAGTCTCTACATTTGAGTCTGTCTGTCAGTCTGGCCTTATCTTCCTTTTTCATCATCCACTTATCCACCCGAACAGATCATTGTGTTGTCTGAGTGTTTAGCTCATGTGGATCACCTCCGACCTGACCCTGCAATGCAGGAGGGGGCTAGGTATCCACGATCAGCTTAAGTCTCCCTGTTCTGTGGGGTTAGAGCACAAAAATGTTAATCTGCTTTGTCATGTACACGCTGTGATCCCTGAAACACTTCCACTGAGCTGTCACAACACTTTGTCAATCTAGTGACAGGTCACTAAGGACATTTGGGATAAAATAGAGCACATGTTTAGAATAGATCATTAATATATACTACATCTTACGTATTCATTTCAGAGCTCTTGGTCCTGAGAGGACTGAGGACGCAGTCAAATCTGATAGTCCTGACATTCATTCAAGTGAGGAATGTTGTAGTGAAAACTAATGTGGGTGGTCGGGAGATCAGCATCAAAATCCTCTTAATAACATTAAACCTATTATAGTTGAAGTCCTTTTGTTAAATGAGTCTGCCCTTAGATTGTTAATGACCAGTTTACATGGGCTGGAGCTGCAGAGCAACAGACACACTGTTACGCTATTATAACAGCAGGGGGCACTACTCCATATTCATTGTCCTGACTTCCGGCTTTCCTGCCTGTCAGTATATGTTTTGTATAACTTTTTACAGTGTGGAGACTTGGTTCAGATTTTAAATTTTAGCTGATAAAAGGAATATACTGTGTTATACTGTATTAAATTTTATACTGTAATTGTTTTATACACTTCATTTATACTTCCACACTTTTTATTACAAAATAAAAATGAATGGACATAAGCGAACAAGAAGGAAAAAGACTATAACTTTGAAGTATAGAAAAATGGAATGCATTTTTTTGTATTTACTGCTTGACAAGTGTAATGTATGCACAATGATGGGGCCCAGATGCAAACAATGTACACCAGTGGTTATGTACCTGTAGTATAGGTATCTGTGTGTAGATGGAGGACGGGATGATGCATATGAAAATGATATTTTATCTCTTATTTTTTTGACATGGGCTCCTTATCTGACAAACAATCAGTAATCCATCAATATGACGTATGGATGTTTTTGCCATAGGCCAAGAGCACTCAGGTAATCACAGGTCATTAACTTTGACCTTGGTGAGCAGATATCAATTTCAGAACGTTCATCTCAGTATGCCCCGTTTTTCAAACCCACTGACAGACAAACAAAACAAACTTTACATCTGGGAGACTTGTATCGCTGGTATTTTCTCCCCTCGCAAGAAAAAGTAGACCCTGTGACCTATGATCCCTGGGAAAGGTCAGTTATGTAAGAGTCGACGAGAGGGATTAATGAGACTGTTGTTCAGCATTGTGGGAGCAGACATGCCACCAGCAGGGAAATGTGAGGTTTTGGCACAACTTACCTTTTTCAGTCAGCTCAGTGAAAAGTTTATGATGTAAAGATTTTTATTTTTGTATGGAAATATGTTTGAATAAAATGTGTTTTGGCTTACTGACACATCCTCAGATATAAACATATGTAACGGAGTAGATTTATGCCAGTTAAATTATGGCAGAAAAAGGTGCAACACCGCCGCTTGCTGGCGCAGTGGTTGGCGTGGGTACTGCACACAGAAAGGAGGACTACACAGTGGTAAGACGTCCTCTTGCATGGTCCGGGATAATAATTATTTTCTTTAATGTTCCCGATGTTTACACGTTACATTTTACCGTGTCAAGTACTCACTGTGACGTACGCTAGTAGTTTTGAGCATGTCCTGTGACTTATGAGACCGCAAAACGATGTTCACAGACTTGTTAATAATGCTAACTAGCTTAAATGTTTTCCCCGTGTTCGGTATTATTCAGATTATCCCGAGACTGTTGCGGTGCTGACTTTCCCTCACCACTGTGGTGCTGTACGCTGTGTTGCAGGTAAAAGGTTGTGTACTTTTTATGTAACACTTCATGACGTTATTTTTGTATACTAGTCTGTGAGCAGCCTTTTTAATTGTTCAGATAAATGGCTCACATTTGTTATCTGTTTGTTATCTGAATTTAATGTTGAATGTGTTTATAAGACAGTTCATGTCACATAATGGTTATGTGGGGATTTTTCACTTGTGATTTATAATCGATATACACTATACGATCACGCTAAGATGTACTTTTTACTTTTTTGCAGGGAAGAGTAATAATAAAACACCCCATAATCCACCTGGTCGTCGTCTGTGGTCTGTAGAAGCGACAGTAGTGTGGAGCTGCATCTCACAGATAGCTGTGACCCGTCACATTGGTGCCGTGACCCGGAGTTGCTGCGGCCATCACCAACAGCTCCAAACTGTGGGGACACCAAGGGGCTTGTGCTAAACTGGTTGTAGGCAGGAACCTGGGCCCGATTGAAGAGTCCATAAGAACCAGCAGACTGGAAGGCAGTGGCAGCAGAGGATGAAGAACTGGAGCTCATGGACGACTGAACAATGGCAGGCTCCTGAGGAAGAGAGCTTGTTTGTTCAGGTAGCTCACACACAGTCAGGTCCTTGATGCCACTGCCTCTGAATATGATGTACTCGAAGATGTCATCTTGTGGGGGGATGGGTTTGTCTGTGGGTCGGTCCTCTGTGCCAAAAGATCGCACTTTAACCAGTCTGAGAGTGCGGTTCTCTGTGTCGATATTGTACAGGATCCCCTCGTAGCGGATCGCGGCCTTCGAAATGAGGCTGATTTTGCTGCCGCGGTATGGCGTCCAGCCGCTCATTGTGTCTGAAACACTGTGACGGTCCTGACAGGGAACAGAACGGAGGTCTGTCACAGCCGTGTGACCAACAGCATCGGTCACAAGGTAAAAGTCTCGGGCAGTCTATGAGGAGTCACAGTCAGATGTGCAATGTGGAAGTGGGCGGAGCTCTGTTGTGGATAACCAGGAGGATGCTCGATCTCGTACTATAAACTGGCTCATGCTGTCACCTGTCCAAGCTGAGGCTGGGAGTGAGAATGGTTCGGAAGGGAGTGTCGTTGCCGTCACCTCACTTGTGCTTGCCAGAGAAACGGGGCAGTCAGAGCAGCTACCGGACGGTGCTCTTAACGACTTTGACCATGACGACAGCTCTGGTGCACACCCTACATCATCTTCAGTCTCACTGCACAACACAGGACACTTGTCTACTGATGTACCTGTGGCCTTAAGCCTCATGCCAGATGAGTTCGAGTTAGAAGAGGTAGTTTGCACACATCCACAAACCACACAGGCCCCTTCAGTTTTCACAAGATATGGGAGAACGCTTAGGCATCCAAATTTTTTTGGATGCCAGGCTTATTTGTGAGATGTCAGGCCAGAGATTTGTGGAGAATACTGAAGCTATGTTGGGGTCCGCGTTTAGTGCCATTGCAGTTGATGTGCATGTGCCATTTTGTGTGTAGAACAACCTCAGTGACTTAGTGACAAGTATTCGCTTGTTTTCTTTTTTTTGTTTTGTTTTGCTGATTCAGTTTTTCTTCTGAATTGGTATATGGTTCTCTGAACTACAAGAGCAAAGGAATGTACAGGTTTATGAGATGTAGATGGCATCTCTGTTAGTCTGTGATAAGTACGGTTTTGGTGCCACCCTGTCCTTACACACTTCTTAAGGAGGAATTTCTGACATTGACTGTGTCGTACATCACTGCTCGATATCCACAACATTTTTTTTCTTTCTCGTCTCCTTGTTTATGCTAGAGTGTGTATGTATTTTGTTTGTTTGTTTTTGAGTCTCTTTTACTTTTATATTATGTTATGTTGCCCCTATTCAGCATAATTTAAGGGGGGTGTATGTAACGGAGTAGATTTATGCCAGTTAAATTATGGCAGAAAAAGGTGCAACACCGCCGCTTACTGGCGCAGTGGTTGGCGTGGGTACTGCACACAGAAAGGAGGACTACACAGTGGTAAGACGTCCTCTTGCATGGTCCGGGATAATAATTATTTTCTTTAATGTTCCCGATGTTTACACGTTACATTTTACCGTGTCAAGTACTCAATGTGACGTACGCTAGTAGTTTTGAGCATGTCCTGTGACTTATGAGACCGCAAAACGATGTTCACAGACTTGTTAATAATGCTAACTAGCTTAAATGTTTTCCCCGTGTTCGGTATTATTCAGATTATCCCGAGACTGTTGCCGTGCTGACTTTCCCTCACCACTGTGGTGCTGTACGCTGTGTTGCAGATAAAAGGTTGTGTACTTTTTATGTAACACTTCATGACGTTATTTTTGTATACTAGTCTGTGAGCAGCCTTTTTAATTGTTCAGATAAATGGCTCACATTGTCAGGCCAGAGATTTGTGGAGAATACTGAAGCTATGTTGGGGTCCGCGTTTAGTGCCATTGCAGTTGATGTGCATGTGCCATTTTGTGTGTAGAACAACCTCAGTGACTTAGTGACAAGTATTCGCTTGTTTTCTTTTTTTTGTTTTGTTTTGCTGATTCAGTTTTTCTTCTGAATTGGTATATGATTCTCTGAACTACAAGAGCAAAGGAATGTACAGGTTTATGAGATGTAGATGGCATCTCTGTTAGTCTGTGATAAGTACAGGTTTTGGTGCCACCCTGTCCTTACACACTTCTTAAGGAGGAATTTCTGACATTGACTGTGTCGTACATCACTGCTCGATATCCACAACATTTTCTTTCTCGTCTCCTTGTTTATGCTAGAGTGTGTATATATTTTGTTTGTTTGTTTTTGAGTCTCTTTTACTTTTCTATTATGTTATGTTGCCCCTATTCAGCATAATTTAAGGGGGGTGTATGTAACGGAGTAGATTTATGCCAGTTAAATTATGGCAGAAAAAGGTGCAACACCGCCGCTTACTGGCGCAGTGGTTGGCGTGGGTACTGCACACAGAAAGGAGGACTACACAGTGGTAAGACGTCCTCTTGCATGGTCCGGGATAATAATGATTTTCTTTAATGTTCCCGATGTTTACACTTTATATTTTACCATGTTAAGTACTCACTGTGACGTACGCTAGTAGTTTTGAGCATGTCCTGTGACTTATGAGACCGCAAAACGATGTTCACAGACTTGTTAATAATGCTAACTAGCTTAAATGTTTTCCCCGTGTTCGGTATTATTCAGATTATCCCGAGACTGTTGCCGTGCTGACTTTCCCTCACCACTGTGGTGCTGTACGCTGTGTTGCAGGTAAAAGGTTGTGTACTTTTTATGTAACACTTCATGACGTTATTTTTGTATACTAGTCTGTGAGCAGCCTTTTTAATTGTTCAGATAAATGGCTCACATTTGTTATCTGTTTGTTATCTGAATTTAATGTTGAATGTGTTTATAAGACAGTTCATGTCACATAATGGTTATGTGGGGATTTTTCACTTGTGATTTATAATCAATATACACTATACGATCACGCTAAGATGTACTTTTTATTTTTATTTCATATGAACAGGTTTTGGTATTTTTACTTTATTTTATTGTTAATGACACAGAAAGGAGGACTACACAGTGATTATCCCGAGACTGTTGCCGTGCTGACTTTCCCTCACCACTGTGATGCTGTACGCTGTGTTGCAGGGAAGAGTAATAATAAAACACCCCATAATCCACCTGGTCGTCGTCTGTGGTCTGTAGAAGCGACAGTAGTGTGGAGCTGCATCTCACAGATAGCTGTGACCCGTCACACATATTCAGACAGTGACTCCTTCTGTATTGCTCAATGTTAGAAATTTTTGGTCGTCATTTACAGTTGATCGCGATGCATACCAGGACTGTGTCCAACACATTCTTAATGCTGATGGAGGATATGAGGAAAGCCAGGACTCATCGGTCTTTACAGATGATTGACAATCCAATGAAACAGGCTGAGGTCTAAGCTGTTATATTGTTTTACTCCCCATGGAGGGAAATGGAAATGAGATGAATTTCACAGATGGGTTGTGGAATGTTTGATGTGGAAGCTCGATGCAGCCTCTGAGAGCTGGACAGAGGTCGCAGCACCATGGCAGTGTCACCATCACTCATTCCTGACACTTATCCCTCATTTTCTAAAACTGGAAGTGTTAAGATGCATGTTTTGCTCTCTCCGTCCCTCTCTCTTCACTTTGCGTCGTTCTGCTTTACTGCCCGGCCGTAATTCAACCATGTAAACGTGAAGTGTAAAGGCTGCTCCAAACAATGCGTAAAACAAATGGCCGCCAGCTGCTTTGTCTTTTTAGGGTGGTAGGAAAAGAACCTGCAGATGTGATGACATGACTGCATGACTGTCTGGTGACAACTTATAAAAAAGAGGCTGTGGGGCACCTCCTGAGCCCCCAGGAGACAGAGGGATCAGGCCTGCACATGGATAAAGAGAAACAGAGTGGGGTCTTACCTTAAAAGGCAGAATCCTGCAGGCGGTCGGCCACAATGGCAGGAACCCAGTGACCCGAACACTTGGTTTCATGGACTGAACTTTCCATAACTTGAATTTTAAACACGTAGAGTTCACACTTAATTCTCCTGATGACATACAATTTGAGAAGAAAGACTCCGGAAGAAAATGCACCGAAGCTGCTATTGTATGCGTGGACAGTTCAGTGCTGAGTCATCCTGCTTGCACAAAGTAGCATTGGGAATTCAGCACAGACCAGAGGTGACTTGATTGAAAATGAGCAGCAGGGTGGAGACGAGATCATTTCCTGGTTCATTTTGCAACATCTCGCAAATGACATTTTACTGTCTTACAGAGATGAGACGATAAGTACCATCCTCATCTCTATGAGCCAAATGTGAAGTTCTCTTTTTAAAACCCCAGTCAGACGAAAACATTCATATCAGCCTCGAAATCTGAGTTGCTGTTATCAAGAATTTACTGACAGCAACAATAAGAAGTCCCACATGACAGCAGAGAGCGTCACTGAGTGTGGACGAACACAGACGAGAGTGATGCAAGTTTCCTCATCGCACCGTTTAAAGTAAAACTAATTGACATAATGTCTCAGAATGTTGAGCACCAAGACGGCAATAGACTGTATCCTGCTTTTGAATGGGAGTCATGAGCTTGTGGTTACAGCACAGGAAGTTGTGTACAAAATGTGCTGGGTGCTCACATGGTTAAGTCATGAGAAACCTGCTGCGGCCAACGGCAAAGACACTGCTAAAGTAATGAAATGCACGAGATGCAAAGAAATAATGACAAAGCGAAAAGTTGCGTCCATTGGCAATATCAACATTTTCATATGACGGGCAGAAGAAAAATTACCTTCTAGCCATTTTAACATGAAACATAATGTCAAATAAATAATATTAATAATAAACATTAAATACAACTCTATTTCTAAAGACAGCAGAGACTTTGTTGATGTGATCAGTAACATGTCAAGGTTGACTAAAGAGACTGGTAACACTGGAAAAAATTAGACAACGCTAAAGAAAGAAGTAGTTTGCATATTTAAACGTTAAAGGGGATTTTTAGGAGTCATGTATCCACATATAAACACCACACCCAGGGCAACTCAGTGACCTGGCCTAATTATTGGATCCCAAAAGGAGACTGGGTACAGTCCCCTCATAAGGGAGACAGAGATGTAGGGAAACATGGTGAGTGATGTCACCCACATCTATAAGAAGAGATACCCCTAAGCCCATTCCTCATTCACACCCTCCCTCCGTGCATGGCATTGATGGAATTCACAGAGGGTTGTTTGGAGGAAATGCATCAAAGAGCGAATTTATAAATACCAATGTGTGAATATAGATTGTGAAAGAGAGCACCCATGTGGGCAGCTGCTGCCCTAAGTTGGGAACATGCCATTTGAAATGAGACAAAATATAGACAAGGGTTTTTAAAAAAGACACACATGATCTCTGAATTTGGTTTCGCTCCCCTGTGCTGCCTCAGATACAGACAGCACACATTACTTTTCCATCCTACAAGGCTCAGTCACAGTCTTATTCCTCTCCATACATATGAATAATTTGAATACTTCATCTTTTGTTTGCAGTGTAAGGGTTATCGGTATTGGCTGATGTCTCATAAAGCTGACAGGAGGACAATGAAAATCAAGATGTACAGTGTGTTGTGTCTATCTGGGGGAAAAAAAATCACTGTTGTGGTAACCTCTTGAAATAGGCTTTAAATACAGTGAGCACACAACTATAACATAAAGTGATTTATTTATTTTTCTTTATTTACCTGCATTTCATTTTTGCTAAGACAAACGGTTTTGGTGCCAGACATTTTCCCCCAATCAGCCATATTTATCTTGATAATAATGAGATAATGAGAAAACTGGAATTTAATGCAACGCAAACGGTTGCTCTTGTGGCAATAATACAAAATTGTCAACAACCAATAATTGCATGCTAAACACTTTGATACTCAAAGATCCTAAAACATGACAGATAATGTACTGACCAGAGCATCTCACTCAGTGGATGACATTTAATGCCAAATAAGAATTCTTTATAAAATGTAACATAATCAGTGTCTAATATGGCCATTAAATTTTAAATAACACGTAATAGCTATCCCTATTGTTACATGTACATGGAACACTGGACACTGCTCTCATAGGAGATATTATGCTCATTCATTCATTCATTCATTTTCTACCGCTTTATCCTGTTAAGGGTCGCGGGGGGAGCTGGAGCCGATCCCAGCTGACATCGGGCGAGAGGCAGGGTACACCCTGGACAGGTCGCCAGTCCATCGCAGGGCCAACACAGAATACATATACAAACAAACAACCACTCACACTCACATGCACACCTAAGGACAATTTAGAGTGGCCAATTAACCTAACCCCCACAATGCATGTTTTTGGGCGGTGGGAGGAAGCCGGAGTACCCGGAGAGAACCCACGCAGACACGGAGAGAACATGCAAACTCCACACAGAAAGATCCCCCGAACCGAGATTCGAACCAGGGACCTTCTTGCTGTGAGGCACGAGCGCTACCCACTGCGCCACCGTGCTGCCCGATATTATGCTCATTAGAGCATATAACCCTGAAATTATGATGCACATTCAAGATGAATGAAGACGGTGATTAAGCATACAGTAGCTCTTGTTTTGCTCTACATACCAGGACTCGCAGTGCCTGTGTTTTGTCACAGCGGTGATCTGGTGCCTGCGAGGTGCCACAGCTCTGTTTAACTCATCCTCCTTTCAGCTCAGCCCTCACGTGCCGAAGATACAAACCCAACTCGCTATGGTTACTGTCAGCCAAACAACAGTCAACAGTGCCGTGAACCTGAGCTAGCCTTCGCCAAGCTGCGCGAGCGCGCCGTCGTATCTGCACTGCATCAGCCCCTGTCCAGGCCCAGTTTATTCACCCTTGAGAAGAAGCTCCCTTCGTTGTTGTTTTTTGAAAGGGAGCTGCAGCTACAAAGTGCAATATCAGCAGATCTGCAGAACACTTGAGTCCCACACTTCATGATCGCCATCCCAAAGTAAACGTTCCCAAGAATCTTCTGAAACATCTACTACTGCGGCCCCGATTATCATAGCCGTGGGGTCCAGTATTGGAGCATGTGCAGTATGTATCATGAATGATATCTCTCCGGCAAGCAAGAGAAATATTTAACAATAACATTTCTGAGAAAAGCTGCGCTCATACCCTAGATATTTCCTCCTGCACAGTCTGTTGGCTGTGTGAGAAGTACTGTATCTGATTTGAGGCTCCTTTAGAGGCGTAGAACATTTCCAGCAGGTGAAAACAAGACAAGCTTTATGCTGTCTCTTGCGTCTCTGCTGTCTCCATCCAGGGCCAGTGGAAAGGGGGAAACATCTTATTAAACTTTCCCCTCTCATCCGCCTGACACAGCTCAAGTCCAGCTATGAGGGGGCTCCTTCACTAACACCTCTATGTGAAAGACAGTGTGCGCATAATGCAGCTCTGTCGTGGAGGTTGGGTGGAAAAATGTGCTGGGTCCAAGCTGTGCTTTCTTTGGCACCGGTCGCCCCTGGGCCAAAGCTTATTCATCTGTGAACTGACAGCTTCACCTTAGCTCAGGAAACTGAGGAGCCGAATCCATCGATGGACTGGAAGAACTTACACGAAATGTTCTTGAATGGTAATGTGTTTTGACGAGACAGCCTTTGTGTGCCTTTTGGTCTTGTTAATATACATTTACTTTATGTAAGAACTCACTTATACCATGAACCAGAACATGCCAACAGGCCTAAAAGGTTGACCTCTTCAACATCCTACCCAACTATAACATCATAGTTAAAGTGCCAGAAATTACCAATTTGTTTTTTTTTCTTACAGACTGGAAAATCACTAGACAGCCATGTCACCTTCCTCTCGAATAATGTCACCAAATGGGCAGCTGCTACTTGTCTATCAATAAGACTAGTATAAATAGTCCTTGAACAAATGTTTAAAATTTGTTCAACAGTAACAGTAACAGACCAAGCTAAACCACTCTGTGAGTGAGACAATTGGGATGTTGTGCTGTGAGTCTGTGGGTGTTGCAGTGAGTTGCCTGATTGTGTTGTTGCACAGTGTCTTTGTGGTGTTTGCAAAGAATATCAGAAGCAGTTAAAGTCAAGGTTTCCTCGGGTCAAACCTCCAACTGTGGAAATGAGAAACATTCGACCAGGACTGTTTCTACCTTCCATCTCTGGCAGTTTGTCCTCTGCCCTGAGGCGCCTCACGGAAGACCAAAGCCAGAAACAAGACAAAACGCTCTGTGTCTGCAGGTAGCCAACACACTCGTCTGGTTGTGCAATAAAAAAAAAGTGGTGATTTGTTATCTCGGCTTTTAAACAATACCACAAATATTACTTTTGGAAAAATGTGTATAAGAGGAGGACCCCGTTGGTCAATCCAACAAACAAATTCCTTCATTCCACCATTCATGTGGTTTGGAGAGTAACATACATGTCATCTGCTATTATTGGACCTCATATTCCTTGATCCTTTGGCATCTGTGCTTCTAATGTTACAGAACATGCAACAGTACTATGGTCTCAACTTCTGTTTTTAAGCAAAGGCAGTTTGCTCAGGGTCCATGCTAGTAAAAATGAAGGCTGTCATTGACTCAGTGACGTACCACTGCAGGTATAAGCATAGTAATTACCCTACCTTTACAAGGAAGGTTTTCATTAGTCATGCGCAGAGGTTGCATGCTTCAGCTCAGTACGTGCAAACTCTTAAGCACAAACACTGGGATTTTCCAGTGGCTGTGGTATATCTGCCATGGCATGGGTTTTCTTGCAAGGAGAAATGGCCATGTCTCCCCTAACATCTGGTTTTACAGTAGCTTCAGATGCTTCGGCCCGGTTAGTTGCGGTTGTTTACGGACGTTCTGATAACGTTGAGGGATTCGGAGAGGTCTGCCACATTGGCCCGCTCCATGACCGAAGTGGAATCCATCCCAGATAATTATTAGCAAATGGAATTAGTGGCACGTGGGTGTTTAGGGAAGCCTGCCATAAGTCTCCATTGGGTCTTGTTATGACTTACCCTTTGTGTCTACGCTGAAAGGTCCATGGAGACAGAGTATCAGGGTGAGGAGGCCACAGCTGAGCAGTAGCTGAGTTCTGGAGGCTGCATGTATGGATAGGCATTGCTGCCCTGCACATTCAGGCTGTTTCTTTAACCCTGCTGGGTCAACAGTCTTCACTGTCATTAGACAGAGGAAGAGGGCTCATCTACTGGTCACTGCTGACCAAAGTTTGCCTGTGGTTTGTAAGCACATGTTTTATAGCCTTGTCTCACTGCACACACATATAGCTGATGGATAATGTGTCTCCAAGACCAAAGCTCTCCCTGTTCTCTTGAAACAGCTGATTTATGTCTGGTCCTGGACACTTGTGCTCGATGGCTGGAATGTAGGGAATTTCAGAGACCCCTCCTCCGCCTGTCCTATCCACAGGCAAACAAATGAAGCAGGCGCCTAGTCGGGCAGATGAAGACCCACCAGTGCTCCCACTGCAGGGCAGGAAGGCAGAATGTAAGGAATGTCAGAGGCGAGAAAATAAATCCATTCTATCCGTCTTTCTGTTTGCCTCTAACTAACTGTCTTTTCTAGGTATCTCTCTTGTTTGACTTTTCCCTCTTGTGCCTCAACGTTCCCCAACATTATTCCTATTTTCCAGTCTTTCTTGGACTTATCATGTTAAATCATTTCTGGACTTCAATTCCACTTCAATCTGGCATATGCACACAATCCTTGCAAGAAATTGGCCAGAATCACACAAAATGAATTTATTTGTGTTACAATTTTTAAAAAACAAACAAAAGACCCATATATGCATAGTGTCCTGTTGCTTAAAATAACCACATGGCAAATAAACTGTGTGACAAACAAAATATTGTTTTGTTAAACAACATGTAAATTCACAAAATGCTATATGTTCATAGAGTCTGAGAGCGTAAAAAAAGCAAAGGGGCTCAATGCTATACAGTGAAAGTCAACAGAAAACAAATCATGAAGCATTTTTACAGAAAGATAACATTGGAGGCACAATGGCTGTGTTTTAGCTGTAAATCACTAAAGCATGCATCCTAAACATGCAGCTGGTATGGTAAACAACAAAAATAAGAATCCACACTCCATAGAAGCAAGAATAGTTATCAAATCATAAGCAGCTCTGTCCATTGTAGCTCATTTTTTATCTTAATGATATATCCAGACACCATTATGATTGCTTTTTGAGTCTTTCTCTCCTCATGGCTTCAGTTTAAAAATTCCCTTTCTCCTTGAGGGGCCTCACCACAGCTCAAGGCCTGCTCTTTGCTGCGGGTTTATCCATTATGTTGAGCACATCGTCCAGGATGGACGGGCCCAGATCGAGTTCGAGGGAGAGGAATGACCCCGTGGTCTGGGTGAGGGAATCCTGTGATGTGCTCTTCTCCTTGGAAAACTCAAACTCAAAATCACAGATGCGTCCCTCCTCCACCCCACTGTCCCTGTCCACCCACTCTGTGTTGCCCTTTGATGGCTCTTTCTTGAAGCCCAGGGAAATGTCATTGTGGAAGTGTCCATAACCATTGCAGTTGCCATTACTGGTGAGACTCGGGCTACCGTTGCAGATCTTGCTCTGAAAATCCCCGTTACCGGTAAAGCTGTCGCTGCCTGACTTGCTGTTCAGGCATCCATTAGCTTTGTAAATGCTATTGCTGTGGTTATTGATAAAATAGGACGATTGCTTATCGAATCTGCTTTCACTCTTGTTTATTTTGTTGGCTTTTGCGACTGCCTTGGAGGTGGACTTATCTGTGTTTTCCAGCAAATCCAAGAGGACGTCAGGCTTCGACTGCATGTCTCCAGAAGGAGACGAAGGCTCGCTGCAGAAGACATCCATAGAACGCAACAGAGCATCCATCTGCAATATTTCTACTGAATCAGCACTATCAGGTTTCATGGGAGCTTTAGGCCCCATGATGTCCTCTAGTGGCTCTGGGGGCATGTTGAACACAGTGGCAGAGATTAGTGGAAGGGTGAGGGCCTGGCAGCCACCAATAGTTGGGAGGGAGATAGCATTCTTGAGTACTGGGGAGGGAGTCTCTGCAAGGGAAGCATCGCCCGTACTGTTTGCTCGCAGATACTCACTTTGGATGCCATATTGTGGATGGACATCTCCCTTCCCTGGTAAGAGCTCATACTTCCCCTGGAGGAAGGACATGTCTCCAAATGCGTCTCTCTCTCCACCCCTGCCAATGTGGATCGTGTGGCGAAAGTCCCCAAGCGGCGGACTGATCATATCTGGGGACAAAATATCTCTCAGGCGACATTTTTTACCCTTCTTACTATTGTTGGGCTTTAGGTATATAGGTGCTTTCGCTGGCATGGCTGTAATTGTGGTAAAGAGCTCAGATGTGCAGGCTTGAAAAGCTGAAAGTGCCGTATAAGTTCAGGACGTTGCAGTTTCCCAGAGGTGAAGCTCCAGTTACATTCTCAGGAGCACGCTGGCCAAACGTCACTCCAAAAATAATTTCTATTGCAGCATCGATCAGGAAACAGGAACCCAGGCAGGTCTGGTGATGTCTGGTTGTGTAGAAAGGTCAAACGGGCGGTTCCCTGGAATTAGAGACAGATAAAAATGTGTCAGCATTTCTCTGGAAACGTAGGCTTGTTGTCTGATTTCCCTCAGCTTTCTTTAATGAGTGCTACTACGGGTACATCTCTTGTTCTGTGTCATAAATAAAAAATCCGGCCACTAACCCAAGTCCCAGATATGAACTCTTGGTCCTGCAAGAAAAATAACATCCTCATCCTCTTCGAGCATCTGGTGAGTGTATAGCCAGAGCCAGAGTAGAGGAGGATGAGGCCTAGGTCTAAGGCTTTCTGTTGCTCTATTCACATTTCCAAACATGAGCCTGCTTTGGCATCCGCAGCTCTGGATGTGCTAATGTGGAACAGCTGGACTGCAGATTGAGAGAGGAGAAGCAAAGCGGGAATTTAGTAGGATCAGAGCAGGGCCGCTTGTTTTAGGAGTGAGCTACTGCTCAGACACGCACACACACAGAGAGAGGGAGAGAGAGAGAGAGAGAGAGAGAGAGACTGCGGGAGAAAGAGGGGACGAAGGGGGCTTAAGGGGGATTGTCTGGGAGAAACAGAATAAAGGGGTTAGAGAGCAAGTGGATCTTAAGAAAGAGGATGATGTCTATTGTGAACTGATTTGGCTCTGATGGTCAAAGTGTCAGCCCCAAGTTTAACATGCGCTGAAATACGAGCAAGTGGGGCACGATGCACCAGAATTAATAAAGGGGGTATTGGCTTTCATTGAAAAGGTGCCAGATCGTATGTTGCCTTCTCAGAGCTTTTCCATTACAGGCCAGCGTAAGTCACCACAGTGGCAGCTAGATGCAAGTGAGATGTAAAAAAGAGGAGAGAACTGGTTTGACCGTTTTAAGTGACATAGCAACCGCGGAGAAAGGGAAAAACACTCTGTGGAGACAGGGAGTTGACAGTGTGTATGTGTGATAGGCGGTGGGTGGGTGGGGGTGCACCAGTGAGGAGAGAGCTTGCCCATTTATAGACATATTTACTTATGAGAGGTCTGTCAGCAGTGACCGTCTGACATCGTGCACCGCTGCACAAAGTGCCTGGGCGGTCAAGTCCACCCCCACACCCCACAAAAAGAGGTTTCACTGAGAAAACATCCACATTCCTGCTGCAGCCAAGCCCATGGAGACTCGCTGCATCAACCTTATCAGAGACACTTTAAGTAGGCTACGGTCACATTAGTACGGAGCCAGACAGACAGACACTTGCTATCTTCCAGCTGTAAACCACTGCACTGACACATGGACGACAACATGGATCTGAAGTAGTGACGCAGCAGCAGCAGCTTCCTCATGTGAATCTGGTAAACATACATGTTGAAGACGGTATGAAGTCTTGTCACATTGAACCACGCCATTCCCAGACAAATAAATCTGGCAGCAGGAAGCACAGAGGCTCTATATATAGCTATGACAAACACTGAAGGATGCAGAACATGTGTTAGAGTGTTGAATGGCAACACCGCTCTCGAAGGCTCCTTGTGTGTTTGAGTGCTGGTGTCAGTGTCGGTGTGTGTGCGAGTGCACTTGTGAGAGATGGCAGTTTTGAGTGTCTGTCATGCGTGCGATGATGAGCCCCCGTGTTTGTTAATGAGAGAAAGGAAAAGGGAGAACTGCAGTGTTTGATGAGAGGATGGGGGGGGGGGGGGGGGGGGGGGGGGGGGGGGGGGGGGGGGGGGGGGGCATCGGGGTGTGAAGCAAAATCCTTCAATTGTTTCATACAAGCTTTCTTCTTGATTTTTCCATTTTTGCATTTATTTTCCTCCCACTTGTCTGTGTGTGTGTGTGTGTGTGTGTGTGTGTATCTATATATTGAGCATCTCTCCCTTTCTGCTCATCGTTCCCTGCTGACCTTGACAGCTGACTTGGATAGGACTTGGATAGGAAGTGAAACTAATCCACATTCGAGCCAAAAGCTGCTTCCTCTGGGCTCAGTGCGCACACATCTCTATCTGTAGTCACTGAGGTTTTATTGTTCGCTAGAACAGAAGGTCACTGCTTGATTCTGGCTACAACACCTCACATCAAACTAACCTATTGATTGTTTGTCTGCCTTACTGACACAATAACATCTTCCTGGTCCGCGTGGGTCCACTGTGAGAAGAACGCAGATTATTATGGACAATCCTGCTGGTTGAAATCAATAGTATGGACAAAACTTGCTTCAGCTCCAACATGGGGGACATCTGCTATGCATCCTTCCCAAGGTCAACACGTGTGGCCTGTTAGAAGTCAGCTGGTATGGTGAAAGCCTGAAGATCTGACCTTCACGGCAGCTATCCTGCTGCTGCTCAGTATATGGCAAACATGACTGGAATTCCAGAGGCCACTACACAAGTATGAGGAAAACAGCTTCCTCATGTTCATCTCTCAGGGATCTGCTGCAAAAACAGTTCTGGGGTGATTTAATAAGACGTTAAGAAAATTTGTATTGATTTGACTGAATGTGGAGAATCTCTTGAGTCTTACCAATGTTAGCTAAGTCTGCTAAGCTTGTTTTGGCCAAAGAGGAAATTAATCAATGACAACAGCTCAGGATATCACAGCACAGACCCACGTGTTCCTCGAACCCAGTAAATCCATTTGTGTCTCTGCAGGCCATCAACATGCAAGCAGGTATATTTTGGTATTTCTCAAAGCCAAGGCCAGATTTACACCCTCTGTTTGGAACTGCTCCAAGAAGAGGTGCCATGCACGTGTTGACTCGTCTGGGCCTGGTGGTGCCACCACTGCTGAATGCGGTCGCAGGTTTCATTTACACCTCAGGGGAGGAGGCAATCTGATGATGCCTTCCTTTTCAAAACTGCTTTACTGAGCAGCCTCCCAGTCGTTATGGGAGCTGCATGATTAAGTCACTGTGTCATTGGGTCAGCAACAGCGATCTGTCTGGGCATGAAGTGATGTGGAGCCATTCCAGCCTCTTTAAAATGGAGCTTGGCCTCTTAGTGTTGGTTATTAGAGAGAGGGCAACAGAAGGAGCGAGGTGATGAAGGTTTGAGTGTTGGGGGCAGATAAGTGCGGGATTGGTATCTGGTAATTAAAAGAACAGCTCGTGATTCGTCCGAGTATTTCTGGACACCTTAAAGTCACGTGCGATATAACTGGGTCAGTATATTCTTAGAGGCAGCATAACTCTGCTTCGCTCTAAACAAATGCTGCACTCTGATGATGCTTTAGTGTGAGCTGAGTTGTTTCCAGAGCTGCTGATGAGGGATCTGCGCGGAGAGAGCAGCTGTTCAAGATATGACATGTATATGACTTCACCGTTCTTTAAAATAGAAAACGTGCACCCCCTAAATAATCCTCCCGTGATGGGATGACTGTGCTGACATTTCACATCAGCATGCTATCCTCCAGCTGAGTAGTAGCTGTGGTCAGCGTAACATCATCAGCGTACAGGAGACACATTCCTCCAGCTGTGTCTACAAAGAAACTTCGGAGATGTCTGAAGTTTCCAAATCCAAATATCTAATTGTGGCCTTCACATCTGTCACATCTTTAAAAAGCAGAAAGACCCTCTCTTTGGGGCTGTTATAAAAAGCAAATGCCCATACCGCAGAGGGTAATGGTAGCCTTAAAGAATAGACCAAGCTTTTTGTTACGTAAAAAACCCTCAATTATAGGCAAAGGCCTTACTTTCGGGGGCCTGGTGGTGGGTGGAGTATTTATTCTGCCTTTCCTTCTTGCTCCCCTCGTGCCACCCACAAGCATGGCCAGCACTTGTCGGGGTTATCCTTGGCAGAGATGACCAGGAAGCTGAATCAAAGCGGACGAAACATGAAGGGAATGTCAACACATACCATTTCCTACAGTGCACCCTTAAAAAGCTCCTCCGATTCTGGTCCCCTCCGGAGATAAAGGCAAAGCGAGCTTGGCTGGTCCAGAGGAACATGCCTTAAGTGTGTAGCTGGACTAAAAATGTCTCTCTTGGAAAGTATGGAGGAGATCATGTTGCTCTTAACAGTTCAGCTCTTGTGTTGAATGTGTGAAAGCTGGACAAATATTCCTGCCCAGGAATAACTTACCATCCACGCTCTCACACAAGCATTCACAAGAACTGTGATCAAACCCGTCCAGTTAACATGACTACAGGTATAGTACCAAAAGAGCATGACACCAATATCTTCCCGGTCTCACTCACCTCAGATGGGGAGATCTCCTTCCCAGGTACCACGGGTGCTCTCCTGAATGCTGCAGTCCCAGGTTGATGTCTGCGTCAGTATGTCTATCTGTGTGTGTCTGTGTGTGTGTGTGTTCAGTGGCTGCTGTGCTGCTCCTGTGGCTTGTTGACACTGCCCTGCCTCCTGTCTCTGCCTCGGGGCTGCACTTCTGTCGACTGGGACGTCTGCCGGACAGCTGTTTTGGAATTGCTCTCCGGCTCCTATTCCTCTCTGAAGCGAGTCAAGTCTCCTCCTACACCTTCCCCCTCCTCTCTCTCTCTCTCTCTGTCTCTCTCTCTCTCTCCCTCTCTCTCTCTCTCTCCCTAGCAGCACCTGTGCATGTCTGTCCTCTCTCCCACCCGGAGCTGAGATTTTTTTTGAAGCTGGACTGTGGTGTTTGAGGATCCTTCTTGCTTCCTGTCTCTCGGTTGAGCTGCGGTGATGTGTGATCACAAGCTCCGGTCTTGCAGCCCGAAAAAATTAGCACTGTGCAGACACAGGCAAATGCCTCATGGGAAGTCTGGCTGACTCTCCACTCTAAAAAAAGTCCTCCATGATATGCACAGTGGTTGTGTGTGTATGTGTGCGTGCGTGTGCACTCTTTCCCTCCCTGCCCACATCTGATAAGAGCTATTCTGTAAATGCAGGAGGCAGCTCCCAGACACTTGACTGGACACTCCCTGTGTTTCTTTTGAGCCTCTCCTCCATGTCCTTATCTGTCCATCACTGATGCACAAACACACCCTTCATGTGATTTCCCCAGACAACGATTCTAGAAATTCACTTCATAATCAGTCCGGATCTATTTTGCTGTGCACAATCCTGTTTGTCAGAGCTGCGACAGACCGAGGCAACACTGTATGAACAGAGCGACTGCAGACTGCTGCAGCACTGCAGCACGTGCAGGGGACATTTACAAATCGGCTAATAGACAGCACATGAGTGGCTGTACCCAGAAATAGTGTGTTTCTCTAAAATGATGTCAAATGTACACAGACATCTCACAGCGTGTGTTAACGTTTTAACCTGATGACAATGATTCAAGGGAATAGGGAACCTTTCCCAGTGTAGCCCTGCATCCTCAGATTTTATGCTTGTCTAGGAAAAAAATTCCCATCACCGTGGTTACCGGTGCCCCGTTTTTTTTTTCGTTCTCCCCCCCCCCCCCCCCCTCAAAATAATGTGAACTAACAGGAATGAGAAACTGAGTCAGAGATAACGTATGCATTCCACTTAGGCCCAACAGGAAGAAAGTTGAAAAAAAAAATCATCTAATTTTACCAACTAAAAAAAAAAACAAATCAAATGTGGCACAACAGCCAGCTGCTGTTGTTTTCAACAAAACTTGTTTGGCAAAGTCCAAAGTCTGTGATAAATCCTCTCCCGCAATAACCACTGTCCCTGGCCACATATGCAGCATCCTCTTTTTAATGCTATTATTGTGATAACGTCTGCACTTTATGAATGCTAGTAAATAAATGGCAAACTTTACATCCCAGCGTTATATTATGTGTTTCCCCCTCTCTTCCTCAGCAGCTTTACTCTATGGTGTATTAGTATGATGAATATACAGTGTTTGCCAGGTTTATGCTTGTCATCCTGTTTTTGTTTTCCATCGCAGGTTGTGTTTTGGGTCATTTGTGGGAGAAATTTGTCTTTTTTTTCCCAGTTTAAGAATAATTTGCCTTGGCCACGCGTACACAAGCAGTGCTTTCTACAAGATGTTTTTCTAAAAGTGTTTGGGTGTCCTGTCTGAACTGTTCCACTGAGGTCATCTTTCTCCAACGGACACTGCACACACGGATCTCAGGTCAGCTACACAACATCAGCCCACGTCAAGTGAAGTGAACCAAAACGAGCCCTCAGCTTATACAGTACTTACTGCTTTCATACAGCACAAGAGGTGCGGCACGCAATTTCCAGTGTGTCGACTTTCTCCCGTCTCACCGATTTTATTTTCATCTCACGTTTACGCCTCACCCAGTTGACGTATCCGACTGTTGCCTCCACCCGTCCTCCTCGAGCTGCTAAGAAACGTCTTCACACCCATTATGGAGCAAGCTGCATCATTATCACTTGTCTGGGGGAGGCAGCGTGATTAGGTCGAGGAACATTAAACACAAAGCAACACTATAGATTCTGCTGCTTCTGCTGCTACTGCTGCCTCACTGCAGTTATTTGAAACTGGTGGAAGTTTGCCCAGTCTTTACTTTCTGTAATCCATCTATCATGTTACCGTTCAGAGAGGGAAAGACGATATGGAAAAATACATTGTGGATGTAATAATAATTGCAGCCATGAGACATGTATACTGTATCAGCTGTTTTTTTTTTTGTTTTCATGGTTGAACAGGGTTCCCCTTTATATGATTAAACCTGTGGAGGGCAGTTTCCAAATGGGAACAAGTCTAAAATAATCAAGATGCATGAAATTATAACAGCTACTTTCATCCCTACGACTCTCAGGGGAGAGGCTCAGTGGCAATCTGTCAACATTTTCCACTTTCCGCTTTACAAAAAACAAAACTGCCATTAATAAAGTGTTCATCACACATACAGTATTCAAGAGGCATTGTAAATAGCTGGAGCCTTAATGCTACATGTTGGTCCATTTCAAATCTTATCAAAGCTTCTGCTCAGGGTTTTTACTGTTTCACTGTACATTTATTGTCAACCTGACATTAAACGTCTCACAGTGTTCTCAGCCTGACAGGCAGCACGCAGGGAGGGACTCAATGCTGAGGGCACTGGCCAGTGTTCTGTGTGCCGGAGATGTGCAGCCAAGCTGGGGGGGGGGGGGGGGGGGGGGGGGGGGGGTGGAGGAGGGGATTGTGGGTAGTCTAAACACTGTCTTGCTCTGTGGCCGCATCCCAAAATGTTTTTCTGTGTGCGTGTGTGTGTGGGGGGGGGCGATGCACCATCCTGAATTAAACCAGACCACACGCACCAGAGGTAACACCTCGGCCTTTGTGTCTATTTTAGCGACTGAGCAAACTCGGTGAGAGGTGAAAGGTGGGGTTCAAGAACAAAGATGGCAAGAGGTCAGGATATAAAGTTACTGTCAGTGTAGTTAGTGTGTGCAGGGACCGCTTTCATGTGTTTGATTTTTTTAAGGAAGATTTCAAAATAACGTTTAGTTTAAAAAAAAGTTTAAAATACTTTAAATCATTATGTTGGTCAATTGGATTTCACAGTCCATCTCAGCTCTCCAAAGTTTTTCATCATCTTTCACCGTAAATGCTGCTTCCGGTCTTATAGATCACTGTAGATTACCAGCCAGACACTATGAAAAAGGTGAAAGCATCTTCTTCAGAAGCTGAGGGAGATGATGCAAGATGAACGCTGCAATTTTCATTATTCAGGTGAATAAGACGCATGGCTTTAAATTGATGCAAATGTTTTCCTTTGTGCATTTAAGCAGCTGTTTGCAAAAGCCATTTAAAAGGCCCGTTATGTTTCAAAGCCCCTAAGAGTCCATGCAAAATCTTCACTGCTTTAAACAGTCATATTAGATGGAATCAACCCAAATATGTAACAGACACTGTACCAAGCTCGAAAGACAAGAATGCAGTGCCACCACAGTCATGCCGCAAAAGTCATTTGGGGCATGGCTCTTATTTTGTTAATGGAAAAAACATGCCAACACTCACTTATTAACATTGTTTGCTCCTACTATTACTATTATGCATCTGCCCTCATCTGTCCTGTTTCAATGTTTAAACCACAAATGATCACAATGAATACAGGCATGTTCCTTGGAAATGGAAACAGCACATTCTTGAGGGGAAAATGTACCCCAAGTTAATTTTACGTAATGCAACACTTCATCACACATTTACTCACGGAATCCATAAAGCATTTCAGACTGATGATAGTGTAAAACTATCCAATGGGGGGATTTTTTTCTCCTCAAGCTTGCGTCGACTAACTCTCTCCTACAATTAGACTATCTGACCACGTCCGCACAAGGGGGTGCCGATGTCTGGCTCATATCCTTGGCCAGAGATCAAGTGATACATCACTTGGTTAGTCTTCCCACTGGAATTCCAGTAGCTGTTCCACAGGCCACCCTCTTGCAATCAACTTGCGGTTGTCCATTCCCACCAGCCTGTATCCTGCTCCATCTGCAACGACTGTCCATGAGCACTGGCAGGCTGCCCTCGTCCATATCATCGATGGGTGAGAAGAGTGGAACACCAGCTAGAGTCGAGCTGAGTTCAACCACAGGCCTGAACCTGAGCTCTGTTCACAACACCGGCCTGGAGGAGGGCAGTAGCACCAGCGACAGTCAATTGCTAATGTTGTGCTGTGGAGATCTCACGATAAACCTGGAGATACAGTGTACTGTACATTTGATGTCCCCAGCAGATGTATGCTTCGTCCCCTGGCAGCGTCTGTTCCTCATTAGAAACATGTTTCAGGCTCTGGATCCTGCTCCACATGGTTGGAATTTGGAGTATGTAGAGATCAGTGGTTATATAATGGGTCTAGATGTGACGAGATAATGTGCGTAAACTAATGTTTGAATGTCATTATCGAGCAACAAGCAAGATAGTAAAGTTTTCAGCTGCATAAAACGGTACACAAGGGGGAAGAGAAAATAAAATTAATCATTCCATGTAAGATGTAAGTGAGATACTGGTTGAATCGCAACTCAGTTTTGTTTGTGGGGCTGGTGTGGTTGTTGCATGACAACTCTAGGAGCGGGTGACCTCCACTGAAACCTTTCGTGGCTGGGTTACCTCCAATCTGATCAAATTATTACTTCCTGTTTTCCTTCATGCCTACTCGGACGTCCACTGGGAATCTGTGTGTTGCTCAAGTTTGGTTTATAAAGGCCTTATCTGTTTGTTCAGTAAATAACATTCCACGGTTGAAGAGGAAAAAACATATCTTTGTTGCTGACAGTTTTTGTGTGCCTTAAAAACACACACACACACACACATATTTTATATTGAAGAGCATCAGCAGTAGGGGGAAGGCCAAAATTGGTGACAAAGCAATGCGTTTGATTTCATTTTGCAATAATGCCAGTAATAATAGCGAGTATCTCTATTTCTATTTTGCAGCACCGTACATTATGAGAATTCCTGTACATCGCCTTTCATTAGTTTTAGATATTTGCAGGTGTGGTTTCATTTCCAGCAAAACAAATGTACTTCGAAACATCTGGTTAGATTATCTCCGATTGCTCAGTTGATTAGGTCGATTGCGTTCATATTCCTTAATTGTGTTATTTGAAATAAGAAACGCATTCTTGAGGATTTCTCGGGTATTGTTGTTCATTGTAGTGGCACGCATCTCCCAGTAATGCATATTATTGGTTCCAAAACATTGCTGAGCACAGAAAGGCAGAGGCACCTTAAGAAGCCAAGTTTTTTAAAGGTACCCGACGCCATCTGCGCTACTTTTTTATTGCAGCAGCTTTCATTTGAAAATTGCAATCCATCCTCTATCCATTACAAACAGACGTGTTCCACTTTCATCATTAAAATATGAATTTAAGCAGCGTTCTGTTCTATCCATAAAAGCCCTCACGCTAGGTCAGAAATGCTTAAACAGAATCGCTAAGGATAAACGAAGCATGTGGGCTGACCAAGGTGTGGAAAGCTACTTCTATGTAAATGACTACCTGTCATGACTGTTACGTAAAGCTGACACCGTCGTCTCAAAGCTGACAGTTGGAATACGGTGGCAGCCTGTCCAGACCTGTCAAAGGCAGAGAAAACACTGTGTGCATTTTAACTTGACACCTCTTCAGTCGCTGTCTGTGGGACTAAATGAAGTCCACACACTGTAAATGCATCTGTCGACTCAAACACAGAAATTAGCTCTGAAAGCTTTGTGCTGAGGCCTGTAATAATGGCCTGGTCCGCAGAAACTCCACAGCGTGTGTCAAAGGAGGGAGCTGCTGCGGGGGCTGGACAAATACCAGGGATACCTAGCCTTTATTGTCCTCAGAGCCAGCGAGCGTGTATGGACACCGAGCGTGTGGGGTGAAACTGAGCGTGCACAAACAACAAGTCACTGTGAGGATAGCTTGGATGCAAACTGTACACGGCGTCAAAGAGGAGACATGAAACAGGATGCTGATTGAAGGTTTAACTGACAGATTTTCCAGTGAACAAACTGGGATTTTGATTTAGTGTTGCCTGTGAAGATTAGTCAATAAAAGACCTGGGGAATTCCGATGCCCGAGATTCAATACACTTACATAACATCCACTTATTAAGTTTGTCACTTTGAGTATGTGAGTATTGTGCTAAGAATATCACAGTGTCTTTGGCTGCATAGCTGTTGACCCATAGTCTTGTTAAAGTGCTTGTTGCTTGTCTCCTCCAAACTTCTGCATGAACTAATTTTCATTCTGCACGACTTCATCTTTGGCAAGAAATGTTTCTGCTGTTTTTAATATTCCTCTTAAGCTTCTGACCCACTACAACATTCATACATCACTGTAAACCACACGCATGGCATGAGCAACTTGAGGCATGAACTCCTTAAACATCAGTTTGGCTTAAACATACCGTGGGAGTAAATGTTTATGAACTATTACGTTAGGGTGGTTTGAAATGCGTCTTATCTTTAAGGCTTAACCGTTTGCAGTAATGATTTAGTGGGATGTCTTATAATGCAATGTGAGGTAATATAATTGGCAGTAATGCACCCAGACGTTGTTTGCCAACCTCCATTAAACAAATGACACTCCATAAGAGCCTGATAAATAATATTTCAGAAAGAGTTATTCAGGGTTAAATTTAACTATGTTTTTGTTTTCTGTCTCAGCCAGTGATTTGTTACACATTGCATTTTACTACAAAATAATGGATATAATCTGCTGACCTTATATTCAGCTGGGTCAGAAAGAAAACACTGGGCCATCATTAATCTTCTCAGAAGTCGTTTTACTGCAGCCCAATGTAGAGCAACTTCTCGACCCTAACCGTTTGCTGGGGTCACATAAAAAGCGTCCATCAGCTTTGTCCGTGGCATAACGAGTAGCTGTATATTTTATCCCCTGCACAGTACTGTCTCAGCCTCTAGTAGCTGGGTCACGCAGAGGCTGAGGGCAGAGAAACACACGAGCCCCGTCTGGATGTCCTGATTCCCCTAAGGACAGATCAAACGTTGATCTACACCTCTTCCATGTGGTATGTATTTGACATGGATTACAGCTCAGCACTGGTTCTCTCCACTGTCCCAGACGCAGGGCTAAATCATGTGGGCAGACATATCCGACCTGTCCCATCTGGCCCTGCTTATCTCTTACTTTGTGGAGCCAAGTCGAGCTGTCAGTCAGAGCCTTCAGCTGCGGATACGGACCTGAAGTGCCTGAGATGAGGTGTGACGAGGAGACTACGGTCCAATATGGGGGATGGAAAGTAAAAGGATTTCTTTACATCTCTAGGGTGAGATGTGTTGGGTTTGACAGTGTGGGCAACTTGGGTCGCTAAGCCATAAACAGTGGGCCTCAACGGTGTGCCGTGTCTGCACTGCACAGTGGAGAAATATGGCAGGCCCAGCTGGCACATCTCCAGGCCACTATAAGTCCTGTAAGTGTGAGGGATGTGAGGGGATCTGAGTGGGCGATACAGCAGCAGTTTCAGTTTTATATAGTGTTCAGTGGAAGCATTCTTCTCCACTGAGTGTGTATGTGTTTGTGTTGAACCAAGGGCTAAAGGGCAATATTTCACTCCTACTGTCCTTTCTGTTGCTAAATGCTGCACATTTAAGTCATCAAAGAAAGCTCCCTAAAACAATACCCCTGTCAGTATAACTGGAGAGCTCACCAGCAGGCTGTCATTATATTGTTTTGATTTTATATCTCCCAGTGGGGCAGTTCACAGGCACATTCCGATGCAAACAAAAGGAAAGTTTCACATTTCTTTCACATTATACTGCCCTGCCTCGAGGTAGCTGAACGTTCATTGGTAATTGCATTCGAGTTAATCATCTTGCATGATCAGCGACAGTAACGCCCCTGGAATGTCAGTGTTATCGTGAAACGCTCTGTGAAACGTTATGACCAGTGCAGTGATTAACACGACCAAGGGGTGTGTTTATCCTTTTTCCTGTACTGCTTACATTTTTAAAATCCAGAAATAGTGCCATCCATTTAAACCTCTGGATATATTGTCTCTTCCATTTCTGAATATATATTTTTCCCCAATTTATATTGAAGCCTTGCTCTCCTCTCTGTGGTTTACGACAAGGGAGAAAAGTAGATAAATATTCTTGTGTTACCAGTCTTAACATTACAGCAAAGCAGCCAAAAATACACAATGCACAAATGGTTCACCATAGACATTGTGTAAACCATATAAGTAAATTACCTTTGCAAAGATTTCACTCATAATAAAATACAGTATATGAATAGTGGGAATAAGAAGAAGACACATTCAGTTTAAAGCTACATGTACTGTGTATATTTCACTTTTTGTTCAACAGGACCAATGTTTTGATGTAATTGAGGTGAGAGGATTAATTTTCCCTCTCAAACTCAATTAGCCCCCAATGATCTTCCTGTTTTATTGCACTACATTTCCAAATATTTTATGCATTTACACAGCGGCTGTGTGTGAGAAGGAGAGGGGAAGACAGCAAGAAAGTAGGAGAAAAAAGAGTAAGAGCGGAGGACAGAAATAGTTGAGGGTGTGTAGGCCTGGCTCTGACCACTGGCATGCATGAGGAAGCAGCCTTCATTCCACCGGCCAGCGGATGGTTTAGAAACACTACAGAGCTCACAGCTCAGCAGCCCACATGTAAGTCCGCTGGCCTTCCCCACCCACGGCTATTCTGGGCCTCTCTGCCACTGTGGTGGCTTTCACTCAGCAACCACACAAATAAAGCCTGAGCGAGAAAAACATGAGAAATTCAAGCTTCTGGCGAGGAGGAGAGAATGTGCATTGTTAATTGTGTGTCTGTTTTTTTTTTTTAATTGTGCTTTGTTTATGATAGTGTACTAATTCCATGGTGGGGATACAGTGTACCTGTTGTAATTTACTATCAGCCACACCCCCGCACTGCTTTCCTCGCATCCACTTTGTATCCCCCGTTACAAATCAACAGTGGCTGGACAGCGGTGCAGACTATGTTGCATTACATGACTGAGATCCCTGCTGTGAGTGTGCAATGATAAATCATCTAGCGCATATTGTATTACAACAAGATTTAACATAAGAAAGCAAAATTTCATACCTATAACGTGTCATCATGGCCAATGCCTGAAATATTCCATACAATTACTCTGTTAAGAATTCATCAAGTTACATTGCTTTTTTCTAAGCCCCATAATTCCCGCAGCAGCTTTTACTATCTCGTGTTTTAGAAGTAACATAAATGTTTCCTCTTTCCTCCGTGGGGGCCTCACTGGGCTCAAACAATATGAGCCTGTGTTGGTTCCTTGTGTCATGAATAAACCATCTTCTCAACGTCAACTTTGTGACACAGCCTTACTAAATAAACGTTTGCTTTATGACGACGACTTCACCCCTGCCTGTTTGAAATAGGCTTACCTCGTCAACAGTACCTTCGACTGACTGATGAGCATTAAAAGCAATGAATTCTGTAACACCTTGTTGGTGTATTTGTACAGTGGCAGGTTCATACAGTTCAGTTTCCTCTTCTATGAGCGAGATCTGTTCTATTTACTGAACAGGCTCTGTTCCCTCCTGTGAGATATCATTAAATATTGATCAAAAGAATAAAGAACCAACAAACCAGGTTCTCTTTGAAGCTGAGGGATGTTCTTCAGTGCTGTCTCTGAGGGGAATCCCGCAGACCCCGACTCTGTCTCTTTATACTGCATCAAATTTGACATCTTGACACAGGCACCAGTATTAATGAACTGTAATACTGGTCTGTAGGTCCACCATTTTAAATCAGAAATATGTCCTGGGCAGGTTCCATAGAGTTTTTTTTGTTTTTGTTTTTTTTTTTTTTTACAAAATATACTAATTCACAGTCAGTGAACCAAATTAGTTTTTGATCCACTTGGTTTTCTCTACCATTAGTATAAATGCAAATTTTCCAATTAGTCATGATCTAATTCTCTCACATTGTCCAGAATTTACGAATTTATGAGCACTGATGTTTTTAACATATAATGAGCGCAGTCTTGTTTGGCATTGAGTACTATCCAATTAGCATGCCTTGTCTACTTGAGGGGAGCAGACCATAACATTAACCTTATGGACATGACTCAGGCTCTCCTCACCTTCATATACAGTAATGCAGCTTTTGTAATGTGTCTGGAGCTGTGACATAAAGCATGAAGACTATGTTTAACAGCAGATTACCTTGATCACAGGCTTATTCCACCCTGAACCACAAGGAGCTGCTGCACCTTCGCCAGTACAGGCACATGATAGCTGGTGCAGTGCCGAACATGCTGAGCATGACAATGATTAACATCTCTGTTTGTAATGCATCCTGATTAAAGTCTTACCTGTCCTCACTCACTCTTTATCACCACAGGAGGAGCTCAAGACTAATTCTTTAGTCGCCACCTAGTGGTTGTACTAGAGCCTGTAACTGAAAGAGGTTTTACCATCATGTGGTCCATCTGTGAAATTATGATTTTATTCATACTGAATAATGATTAGCCAGGACACCAAGGTTTGACATTTACTCCCTTTTAAATCCTCAGAATCAAAAACTAACAGTTTATTTTTAAACTCCATGACATTAGGGTTAAAAAGGTTAGAGGCAGAAATGTGTACATTACACATATTTTTATTTTTCCTGGGTAACCTCTTACTAAATCTACCATCTTTAGGAAATTCAAAAAAACTTTCATTTTTTTGTGTCGAAATAAGATCTTTAAAAAAATTCTCTGCCACAAAGTTGTTTATGTCTGCTGGCATAGCTAATTATAAATACATAATAGGATCAAGTCATTAACCAAGCGGACCCTGATGTCTTATCTGCCAGCTTTAGATTTTCCCAGCATTCATCAGTTGTCATCGCTTAGTTGCTCTAGCAACTCTTTGAGTTACTGTTGGTTGCACATTTCATAAAGTATTATGTACTTATTTTATTTAATTTAGTAATGCTAGTAGCATGCACTCTATCTGGGTTTGCTGAAGAGTAAATTAGTCAAATATTTACAAAAGGTCTAGGTCAAACACTGAGTCTACGTACACAGGCGCCGTAAAACTGGTGAAACAAGTATTTTCTGAACTTCATTTATATTTCAATATTTCAAATTACCATTTTTTAGACTTTCCTCACTAAAGGTCTGAGCACATTGCTTTCTACCATGTTTCTACTTGTCCGCATTCACCACCAGTTAAGACACCCATTCACTGAATTGTACGACTGCCTTTGTTCGCAAATCTGAAAGTAAATTGATAAATCAGGATTTTAAATGGAAATAGCTCATATTCATGCAGAGCTGGAATGTGTCCATTTTTTAAGAATGTTTTCACAATTTTATGGTTATTTTTGGTTTCCTTGTTGAAGCACACTAATACAGTAGCATACAATAGCTAATTTTCTTGTTAGACGTAAGGATAAGATGACTGTGCCGGCAGCTAAGATATTAAAGTAAAGATAATCAAGTAAAATTGTGCACTGTGTGCAAACAAATACATATGCTAATACATTGCATTAGCATACATTTGAATATTTTGATGGGTTTGCAAAGCTTCTGGCAATTTCTCAAACATGCCATTAAATGAAGGCAGGTCAACGTAGGCTGAAACAGAGTCTCTCGGCTCGAGGTTTACTGTAAGTGCTTTCTGTGGATTTTCTCATCATGACGACACGCGCACTCAAGTTTATGTCTCTGTTTCGGAAAATCTCCGGCTGTAAACAGTTCTTTTTAAATGTGACTGCTGCAAATACTCGGCTCGACTCGGGACTGACCCAAGGCAGGAAAACTACCTGGAGTTCCAGGCCACTCATCAAAGAGGTTTGCGTTGTATATGTGCAGTAATTTATTGTGGCCTTTCGAACGCTATAAAGAGTTGTACGGAATACCACTTAATAGGAAAAAGGTTTCCCATCTGTGCTGTATACTGTACATATCATTGGTATCAATGTGAGTTTTAAGGTGATAATATGATCAAATTTGTTATTCATGGAGGGCTTGATCAAAAAAAACACATTAACGTTACTTAACTATGGTGTGCTTAGTTATGTACTATAAGTTACATAACTAGTGAAAAAAATTGTGTTCTTTAGATTAATTGTGCCATTTATATTCCAATAATGATTTGAAAAGTAATATTGTTTTACCACAGTGTCACACAGCTGTGACCATGGCAAAGGTACAAGAAACAAAGAGATGCAGAACCATAGCTTTACTGGCACCTATCTATGCATTCAGATTAAAATATATCTGAACGTGACAAATACCAAAGGTTTACTGTATATATTTGTTATCATATGACTAGGTGTGGGAATAATTATGCAATTTTATCCACGGATACACAGCATACTTCGGCTGTAAAGAAGTGTAAACAGGGCCTTAAAGGGGTAGGTTTCTCTCTCTCTGTGTTATGATCTGTTTTGGTTGCTGTTGTTTTTTGGGTTCTTTTCCCTTTTCCCTGTCTTGCAGGGGTTGCCGTGGCTGAGGTGGAGTCCGGGTGTGGCCAATTACACACAGATGTCCTGCATTTGTTGATTACCTGGTTTCCTATTTAGGACTCTGGCGGACCTGTGTTCAAGGCTGGAGTATTGCGGTTACTAGGTGGTTGTTTGGCAGCTTTTTCCTGCTTGCTCTCATGCTCTTAGCTCTTCTGACTACGTGTTTTTCTCCCTGCAGTTTATCCTCCTAGAGCTGCACCCGGACTCGCTGCCTCCAAGCCTGCCACGGCATCTTTGTTGTTTTTTTTCCTTTTTGAACCTTCTTGGCTTTTTGTGAATTTTTTGTGGACCTTGCTGTCAATAAAAACAGCTTTGCCTCTCACCCAACTCGCCTGGTCACTGATCTCAACCTGCTCAGCACCCCAGCCCTAACACACACACTCTCTCTCTCTCTCTCTCTCTCTCTCTCTCTCTCTCTCTCTCTCTCTCTCTCTCTCTCTCTCTCTCTCTCTCTCTCTCTGTGTGTGTATTATTTTGTATTTATTTTGTCTTTTTCATGTGTTGTAAGATAGAGAACCATGCTATTTGAGCCACTGTGATAGATGCTTTAAAATTGCTAAGAAATAGTCATAAACTCTCAATTACTGCCAAAGTCTAATGTTGTTATCACTGGTTATCTTGCATGTTTAAGAGATAAAGCCTCAAAATTCTGGCTGAGACCAGGTTTAGCACCAGCCTAACACTACGCTAAGACAGCAGGCAAGTTTCAGGGTGTAAGTAGATACTCCAACAGACCCTGAAGGGATCTTTTTAGTGAAACAAGTATTTCCTGAATTTCATTTGTATTTTAATTGCCCTTTTTTTTAAAAGGTCTGAGCATTTATTACTTTCAACCATGTTTCTACTTATCTGCATTCACCACAAATTAAGACACAGATTCACTGAAGTTTCCGACTGCATTCGCGTATCTGTAAGTAAATGGATAAATAGCTTGTAGCAATGCAGAGCTCAAATGTGCCCATTCAAAGAAATAACTGTAGCTGTATTCACAATTTTCTGTTAATTCTTGGTACAGTTTTCTTGGTGACCCACCCTAATACGGTAGCATACAGTAGCTAATTCTCTTGTTAGGCCTCGGGATAAGACGACTGTGCCAGCAGCTGAGATAGTTATCAGGAGAACAAGTGTAGACCCATGGGTTGGATTTGCCCAAGCACTACAGCTGAGTGATATTGTATGTTCTCCTATGCAACACTTGCCAGATCTTTATGGCTGAAAGACTCTTTAAACTATCTGTAAACATGGTTAGTTTCCCTCCCACTGAGGTAGGCTTCTCATGCACATATGCAGAAAACACTCAACATTGCTGACAGGGAACGATTGGGCTTCACACTCTGTGGTCTCTCAGCAGGGTCCTGATAGTGATGCCTTATTTCACCCTGATTCTTCTCCCATGTATTGTTTGACAGCTGTAAAGGGCTCATTTCTGTGCACAAAGGCAAATCTATGGCTGCTTTTATTTCTTCCCCTGTGGTATGAGAGCTTGGCAAATGTGTGGTGGGTGGATAAAACCGACAATGTTGACAATATCTCCTTATCTGCTGTCTTTGACCTGATGGGAGCAAGGCCATGGCTGGATGCACCTCCCTTATCACCATATCTACGTCTGTGGGGCCAACCCATTGCTGCTGGCCAAAGTTATTTTAAACACCGCTATGCCTCCAGTTTTCAAGTGGGCTTTTTTGTTCTCTGTGCAGGCAGAATGCAGGCTGTGGGCTGTGGAACAATACTGTGTTCAGAGAGTAGGAACGAAACTGCACGTAGCAATCTCCACAGCATATTATGCAAGGGACCTCACTGTTACCCCTGTTTTGAAGCTAGTGTGGCTTTCTACCTTTCACGTAGAGAGTTCATGCCCTTCTGTCAAGACATTAAAATGTGATCAAGCCAGAAAGAGATCATATATGTAACAGATTAACTCTTCAGGTTAGAGGTCATCAGTGTCACTGATGTTGTTGTTGTTGTTGTTTTTTGTTTTTTGGTTAGCTGTCGCTGTTTTGCTAGTTTTTATTTATTCAGATGCAATATTTCTCTCAGTCTCACAATGTGCTGTGGTACAATATAAAGTGAGAAAAAAATAGAAAGAAAATGGTAAAAGAATAACAAATATTTATTTTTGGGTTATACTGGTTATTCTAAACCTTGAGAACACACAGTTTATCAATGTGTTCTCAAGGTTGCCAAAAGCCAAAGGCATCTGTAGCACTAGAATAACAACCTGCCAGATCCAAGGTTGATTTAATAATAATATGTGTTTGTTAGCTTTTTCACTTCTGTTACAAGTTTGATCCAAATACGCTGCAGGAAACGCATGTGAGAGGAGCAAATCATAGAGGTGGGTCAGTGTTTAATACAGACTGAGGCTTATGAGCTTGCTTATGATAAAAAATAAATTAAAACTGTGTAAATTTAAATTTGTTTTTATATATACAAACAAATAAAATCAATTTAAATTTTGCACATTTAAATTTATTTTCACCATAAGCAAGGTCATAATACTGTATATTCTGGACAGAAGTATGTTTAGGTATAAACGACAATGGAATGATTCTACCCGGAAATAAGTCAGAGCGACTTATGGCTCACTTCAAAGGTAGTTATTGTTACCTTCCATAATGCTACTTTTAAACAACACAGTATTTGAACTACTGTTGACATGCTGAAGTTCTTGTTTGAACGTTGCCCACTGATGTTTCACTCACGTGTTGTGCCGATTAAAAGGAAAACGAAGGTAGCTATGGTTAAAAAACAAAAGTCAGTTATAAAAGTTATAAATATGCCACTACACTTCTGTCACATCTTCATTACGAAAAAGCAAAACCAGCAATAAGATGTAACCGAATTACGAAATATTAAGTCAAATATTTCCACATGAATGATCACCTGACTTCCACTGGTAATGTATTTCAAGCTACATACATGAAAAAAAAAAAATTGTGACATTGACCGAAATTGAGCGCGGAACACTTTGTTGTGGCACGCGAGCCAGCACGGAATCTTTAACCGGTTGCACCGCAGAGCTCTCAAGCCAACAGAAGTGCCTCCTATCTGCACAGTAAGCGCTCTAATGTTCTCCGTTATGTACAATATATGTACATAACATGTATACATATACATGTAAATGGTTTCCGTGCTTATGTATTTGTCATGATAGAATTTTAACCGCATTACTGTGGCATGTCACTGTTTTTGAGTGTTGGGTGTGTTCTGTTGGTGTTAGCACAACGTCCTAGAAGCTGCAGCTTTTAGCAATAGCGACATTAGCTTGATATGGATGTAATTAATAAAACTAACATTATGAGTAGGCTCAGCCGCACCGACCAGATGCTGGTCAGTGTTGATCAGATGTTGAATCTCGTAGTGTTTTCTCTCTGTATGAAGAAGCTTTGTGACCGGTGGCTAACACGCCTTCTTAGTGATGTGATGATCCAATTATTTAAGCTAATAGATATTCTTAACACACTTTCTATGGACAGTTTGCCACTGATAAACATTTTTTCTTGGCAGACATTTTGACATGTCCCATTAGGAAAAGCACAAGTATAATTTAAAAATAATTAATAATAATAATAATTTAATATCTGGGTCTTGGTGTTTATAAATGCTCTCACATCGTTAATGTTATCATTAACATCTGCGATTTTGCTTCTATGGCATGTAAAATGTCTGTTGTGGAAAAAGGGCCATCTTTAATATGTGTGTCTGTTTGAGATTGATTATGCCATAGTGTTAGCTTAAGCAACAAGGACTCCAAACTCAAACTTAAAAAATTGTTCGATCACCATGCATAACTTCAATGGAAAGATTCATTACCTATATTGTCTAATTTTCTGATTCCTAACCTGTATTGGCTGACTGCTGAAACCCAAGAGAGCCTAATTTTAATGCATGAAAAATACATGGCCTCTAATTCAGTTGTAGTTTGCATCAATAAATTAAAAGTATTATGTTATCAGATATTTTTCTGTAGTCCTTCAGCATCACTAGCATTGCTATAAATCTAGTGGCATTATCATTGTCTTTTTATTTAGTTTCAATAATTGTCAAGTAATAATAATAATTTTGTCAATTTATCAAGCAATAACAGTCCCTTGTGCTTTACAGTCTCTTTCACCACATTTCTAGAATCTACAGGCTCTGTGAATAAATTCATGGCATATAAACTGCAATTTTTGGGAGCTATACAGCTTTGAGAAAGCTAAAGGAAAAAGATTTAGAGGTTTAGAAAACATCTGTCACAATGACCAGTCATATGTGCACATGGTTTACTATTAAAGCTAAAAGGTCATGACAACGATGCTACTGTTTATTTGGTCATTTCATGTCAAATCAGGTGAGGTTGTTCCAGCACCATCTCAGAGATCATGAATAGGTCCCAAATCCAAAGCCTGTCAAATAGACCTGTTGATTTTTGCTGCCCCTGAAATATGGTTCACGAATCGATATATGGCTTCATGAAAAGCTTGCCATGTGGGAACAAGTAGAACAAGTATTGTTTCTTGCTTCACTAAATGGAAGGAAGACAAACATTTTTCATTGATGGTACAGGGGGTCCTCGTGTTACAATGGAGATCCGTTCCTGAGAATGTGTCGTAACCGAATTTCGACGTTACATACATTCATATGTATGTATTTGTATGTAGATAATAAGTTGTGCCACTAGATGTCGCTACAACACCACCCTACAATAAGAGTGTACTGTGGTGAATTGCCTTTTGTCACCATAGGGGTTGATATCGCGAGTGTAATGAGCATTTCCTTTAGATTTCTGATATCAACCGTGTAGACCCTGTGTTGTGAATAAACCTACGGTATTGCCATGATCCCGAACGCATCTGTGTCCGTGTGCATCTCCTTACTGGCTGCTGCTGCACCCCCCGCCAGCCGGCCATTTCACATAAGTAAACACAAGGCAGAGTAGCCTAGCTGTACTGTGGAGGTGTTGGAGAGCCGGCAGGCGCGCTGAGAGACAGAGAGAGCGCTCACCAACTAGTTCCCGTGCGAAGTCTGTACATATTTACGGGGCAAACCGCCGAAACAAGGAAGTTCACGGGAGATGTGTCGTAACCACGAAAACAACGTATCTCGCGACCGTCGTAACACGAGGATCCCCTGTATTTATGATTGTGCTCAACTTCAGTGACAGAAGTTTAGCAAAATGTTACGAAGTCATTTAAGTGAATGTTTTATTTCTTTGTAGACCTCCGGGATGGCCCAGGCAGACAGCAAGTTGCTGGTTCTGGGAGCACTGGCTGGAGTGGCTGGTATCAGTGTGGCTGTGATGTGTTACCAGGGCTTTCGTTCAAGCCGAAGAAGCTCTTGGGCCGGATATAGCCTCCAACGCACGAATAAGCAGAACCCTGGTATTATGTTGGTGGACGGTCCAGGTCTGTCTGGAGGTCAGGCTGAGGTGCTGGAGCGCCTTGAGGACTTGATCCATTGTGTGTCTGAGCTGAAGGATGAGATGAAGGCATTGAAGAATGCTCTGCCTTCACTGCCAGACCAAGTCAGGGAGGAGCTCAGAGGACGCGTTGTAGAACGTCGAACCTGCCCTCCACACAGGACCACGCCAACACGGAGAAAAAGAGCTGCAGGCACCGTCACCAGCGCCAGAGCTGAGGGTCGGAGCTCAGAGGAAGCAGAGAGTGAGGGCGGGTGAGTAAAAGCCCTAAAGCAGGGAGGTCTTGTAATACTTTATTTTTTTTGTTTTTATTCTCTTATTCATTTGTCAGAAATGTATCCCTGCACAGTTGTTTCACATCACTCAGACCAACTTTAGTGCATTTTCCTGAATTTACCCCTTAGAGCAAGTCACAAAATAATCCTGCCATGCTCATCCCCTCATGTTGACACACTTGAATTTTGTTAAATGACAGTTTTCAATCCGCTATTTGGGTACAAGATTCAAATGTTCACTGAGGTCCTATATATTCTCTCACTTACGGGGGAAGACACACACACACACACACACACACACACACACACACACACACTCACACACTCACACTCACACTCACACTCACACTCACACTCACACTCACACACACACACACACACACTCACACTCACACTCACACTCACACTCACACTCACACACAGTGTTACTGGCAGTATTAATAAGCAATAGACAAGTAACTAAGGTGGTGTGAAAACAGAGGCAGTCAGTCAAATTAACTAAAAGTGTTAGAGTTAATTTTGAATTTATCAGTTCAGAAGGAATGTGTGTTTTTTCTCTAGACCAGTGACTTTCGCAAATTATGTAAAATAAATATAACTTGTTTGATCATATACTGATGAATTATGAATTGCACTTGCACTTGGTTAATTTTATATCATTTCTATGACATTAAGTCTAGAGTCTAGTTTATTACATGCTCAAATAAACACTGAAATAATTCTGACATTATCATCATTCCTAATAATACATTATAATATATTTTAGGTCATTGTGCTGAAGTGGTTTAAAATACTTCATCATTGTCATCATGACATAGTTTGTCCAGCAGTCTTCACTGTTTACAATACTTAACCCAAGCAACTCATGATTTGACATAGAACAAAAGTTGAGTTGAGCAGCTGTCAAAGAAAAATGACAAAAAGTGACTGAAACATCATTTACATCACAAATATACACATTTATGGTAATAAATGGACATTTTTTTCTAACTACACAAGTAAAACCAATTTCAATCCAGTATGTTGTAAATCTACTGAAAATATGTCTGCCTAACAAATTAATTCCAGTAAAGTTTCAGTTGTTATATACTGTTGAAGATGCTTGTTACTCGTGAGCATAGAACACATCTAAATGGGGAAAAAGTTCATTTTAGTTTAATTTTTTAGTAGTGGATGATGTTTGACCTGTGACATATCAGCAACCTCCTTGAAAAGTAGTACTATAATTCAAGTCATTTACATGTGTTTGCATTTGAAGTAAACCAGCTCGTGGATGTGATTATAGCACCACATTATATGTGTCTTTTTCAAGACAGATAAACATTTTAGGTCACCCTGACTATACTTGCCATCACTGCCCTCATTTGCTAGAGGAGCAGGTGGAGGTGCAAGATAACCGTCTAGCAGATGTAGTTCACAGGTTTACTGTGGTTCACAGAGTGACAATCGTTGGCTGGATCAAATGCTTTTGATTACAGCTCGCCTTATTATGCTTTAAAATAAATCGCATCACGCACACGCCTCTTGTAATTAAAGAGCCTTTCCTGCCGCTCTGTTATTTGTATGAGCAAAGGGTGTGTGGGTGAATAGGAATACAGCAGTAAAGAAATTCCAGGCCCTCAGGGAATGAGTACCATTCCCCAGAGGAGCTAGTTACACCTCTAATCCTCACATCCATTTAAAGGACTCTTTGTGTGTTCTCAGTGGGTTTGGAACAGAAACCAAACCCTCCAAGAACCCTGATTCTAAGGACTGGGTGATACTGATGAAATCTAGCGTTAACTAAGACAGACTGTTGTATTTATTGCTATATGCAAAATAATGTTATCATGATACCAAAAGCATGACTTCAGTGCAATCAGAAACAATACTTTGGCAAAAATCTAAAACATCCAAAAAAGTAATGGAATAATAGATGACTGCAAATGGAACTTAGAAAAAACCCCATGAAACTCAAATCTTTTCACAGAATCTCACTCCTTTGAGAGGGTGAGCATGATGTATGTATGAATTCAGCAGTTATACTTTTTCAGACTCAATACCGATACTGATACCTGGGCTTTGCTTTGGTTGGTACTTGATACTGATCCGACACTATTGTTGGAATAAATAGATTGTGTACCTTACCATGCGTAAGACACTCAAGGCATCAGGCTTCAGTGAAACATTACTGACTATAAAATATAAATAATTTAGATACTTTTAAATTTACAGAGAAGCTACTTATATGCTCTGTTGCCCATAACGTTGGAATCATATATCTTGTCCCTCATGAAACGATCGTGACAATGTGATTTATTTTTCATAATTTATTGATCAATCTCTTCCAAACATATCACAGTTAAAATCTAACTGGCCTACACGTGGTAAACTAATTTAAGTGAATGGAATGACCTCATCGATCTGCCAAATCATCCAATACCTAATTCAGCTAATTTGTTCATGTACGGACCAATATCCGATCTTAATATTGCATTAGTGCATCCCTCAATGAAAGCATCTGTCACATTCTCTCACTTTCTCTCAGTTTGTATAAGTCAGCACGTGTAACTGGGAGACATTTCATTAATTAATAAAAGAGCTTGAAACATGTCATATAGATGGGTAATGTTTGGGTACTTTTGTGTGTGGGGGCTTCCCCTGACTGTCCAGGGTTTCCGCTACATGTAATAAAATAAAAGCCGCCACTTCAGAATGATAATGTAAAGTATAATGTAATGTAAAGTATTGTATGAATGGACATATAAATATATAGAGATATATATTTATATTTATCTCTATATATTTATAGATCAGACTATAGACCTATAGAAATATTGCAACTGCAACCCAGTGTTGGTTTTGCTACAGTGTAGCTTCAACCTGGGTCCGTGTAACCATGTAAAACAGTTTGTGTGTTATTGTAAATGTTGACCAATAACATAACTATTAATGACACAAAATTATAGGGTAAGGTAATGTTGAGTAAAACAGAAAACCTGCAAACCTATAAATCATCCACCGAAAGGTTATAAGTTCCAGCTGTTTACTCCTTTGACTCCTCCTATCACAATTGGTTTCTCAGTGCTGCCTCTCTGCAGATAAGGAGAGAAGACCCATCAATCACTCTGTCTGGGTGCCAAGTTGTCAGAGGCTTCAGTTAAAAGTGTCTTGTAGGAACCTGTAATTCCTTGAACAGTTCCCTCCAAGTTTATTATTCACATCACATCTCTGTAGCTCCAGGTCATTACCACTTCTTTTTTCCTTTTCCAGAATAATAGCATTTATCTATCTGGATCGTTGATTTCAGCAGATTCAAGCAGTTTATTTGTTTTGTGAGTGGCATGCCTGATCAATACACAGATAAATCTTTAGAAAGAGAAAAAAACACTCACTGTCTGCTTTTTGATCAAGAGATTTTGTCTATCTACTCTGTATTTTCATGGTACATGCGTCTCCACAGCCCCAGACCATAGACATATCAGTTTTATATCCTCAGATTCATACCTCAGTGAAATGCTTTCACTGACTGTACTGTACTGTATGGATCTACATATTTCTCCCAAAGGTGTCTTTATTTGTCATTGTCACAGTACACCTATAGTACACTATACAATGAAATTTGGTCTTTGCTTTTAACCTATCACACACATGTGCAGAGCACACCCAGAGATAGAGGGTGGTGGTGTGTTGTGGTGTGCGGGCTGACATTGTGCCTTATTGGTGAATTAGACTGGTGAATTAGCTGGGATAAGTGATTGTATTGTACTTTTTATCAATTGTCTTAACAAACTGCTAACTGTCCATTCTATGTCTTTTAGTGGTGCTGATGTATTGGGGCTGGGGGGTGTGACAGACTTCTGAACTAATGCTTTGACCCCACAACAGTTAGTTCCACTGTAATGGTCAGACAAGGTATTTGCTAAGGTTATGATAATCAGCAGTTATTCACCAACATCGGCTTTACTGCTGCACCTTGTGCAGCAGTAAAGCCGCACAAGAATAAGATGTGCAAGAATAAGATGTGCACAGAATATCAATAGAAAACCAAAAATAATAAATTGTCACGCTAAGTCAGTCATGTAAATGCTGACTGTGAATAAATGACCATTTATGAACTGGCTCCAGTTGAAAAGTGGTTTCATATCCACCACACTTTACAAAACGATACATAAGGTACAAATATGTATCTATAGTTCAGCTTTGCAAATTTGTTATGTCAAAGTTGCACATTTATGCTGCTGTAAACTTGGAACAAGAATATAGGACACACGTTGGCTCTTCTTGGGTGGCCCGCCCAGGTATATTAAGACACACCAAGGTAGATAAAATCACTCAATTCTGACTTGCGTAAATCTTGTATTGAAACGCCTGTGCTGGTATGTTTTACAAATTAGTTTCTTCTCTGTGCTACACTACAGGCAAAGTAGCACAGGCAAAGGATTACAGTGTAGTAATACAAGTGCTACTTATGGTTGCATGAACAAGAGGACTTGTTGCATTCGTGTGTGTGTGTGTGTGTGCGCGTCTGCGTGTGTGTACTTATATATATATTTATATATATACTGTGTGTGCATGTGTCTAAGAAATAGATGTTCAAAAATGAATAATTATTACAAGAGAGGGTGGTGGGCAAGTGAAAGTTAATCTTAAAACAGTTACTTCCTGTCCAAGCTTTGGGGGGGCAGGTGGAGGACGCATAACTGGACTTTTCTCTTTAAGCCAGTGGCCATTGTTGTAGAAAAGACTTTCATTTGTCCTGTTACCACAGCTACACATAATGAATAAGCCAGGGTGCATGTTCTAGGGCCTACTGAGGTTGGGATGGTAACTCCGGTTTGTTTTGAACAGTGTAACTGCAGAGACTGATGTTGCTAAGCTCTATTTAGTGATCCCTTCATTGCCCCTTGGGGTCTCTATACTACAAAATTGATCTCACTTATGAGCACTCTGCCTGTTAAACACAAAGGGCTTTTTGTCAGTGTTTGCTATTGCTGTATAATCAACATTAGTATTCATAGCTCTTTGCTTACAATCTAAAAGAAACAGTGCAGGGTTGGCATCAAAATATATTAGGGCTGCAACGACGACGACGTCGACTATTAAATGTGGTTGACCAGAAATTTTGTGGTCGTCTAGTCGTATATTATTTTAAGCAACATGATGAATGCCATTCAATTCATTAGAATACATGCAAATAAAGTTGCAATGCGCCTGAAAAATTAGATTATAGATTAGTCGACTACAAAAATAATCGTTAGTTGCAGCCCTAAAATATATTCAAGAGCTGTATCAAGCATTGGAAAGTAACTTCAATGTTAATTCTTGTTTGCTTCTTTTTATCATCCACTTTCATTGCTTCAACTGTTGCTAGCACAGTGTTTCAGGGGTCGGGGGTCCATTGGTAGTGTGTGTGCGTGTGTGTCTGTGGGTTGGTGGTTGGTGGGGGGGTGGGGGGGTGGGTTGATGCATTGGCCTTGGGGTGAAATGTCCAATTGGGCCCAGAGTGTCAAATATCGCATGATTTGAGTATCATTTCCATGTCCTCTAGCAGTCCAGACTTGTGTGTGTTTTTTAAAATAGCATCTTTTATTATACTGCCCTTAACCTAAATGTTCTTGCAGAAAATAATTACTGTAATTGTAAATAGCAGAGCCTGGTGTTAAATTGTGTCTGTAGGAAGTGTTTATTCTTCCAGAACTGTATTTCTACTACCATTGCAAGGATATTAATGGCTCCCCACAAAGATATGCGTTACCAAACTGTTGTAGTACTACTATTTGATCCTTAGCTTCTTTCTCTCAAGTGATTCATGAGCAGTGGAATGATGTGACAGGAATGTGCTGATCAGTCAGTGCTGGCCTGCCTGTCTCTCCAGCTCCACTGAGTAAATAACTGCTGGGAGGGAAGGAGAATGGACTGCTGAATGAATAAAAGAACAAAAGGATGAATGAATTGGAGATGAATGAATGGCTAGTGACACAAGTCCTATAATGTGACTGTCTTTTTTCAGTAAAGTAGACAGCATATTTATTGCAAGGCAGTGCTAATGGTAGTGAACACAGTGCAGCCAGACAAAAAACAGAATGACTGCAACAGTCAGAGTAAACAGAAAAGCGCACCCTTTCAAATTGTTTAAGCTGGGGTCTGTTGGCCCATAAATGGTTTGAGCGTTGCCTGCAGATTTGATGGTTTACTCAGGGGTTAGAGCAGAGAGCTAAATTGTTGAAAGGCTTTGGAGCCATATCCCAAAATAATGGTATAAGTAAATAGAGGGACCGATAAAATAGATTCTTTATGTACTAGTTTCTTACAGTTCTTATAGTTGTTGTGATTTTCAATTTCCTAATGAGATACTGAATAAAAATTAAGTGCTATAATAAAAAAAATTTAACCATTGTTTACTAGCTGTTTCTAAGCAAGAGACTGTGATTTAGAAGGACAGAGAGATCATTCTTACTTTTACAAAACATTTAATTCATAACAAATAAAACAAATAGTCAATTGAGTATATGCACCAGCCTGACTATGATAGAGTGTTTTATGTCTGTATGTGTGAGTGACAGTAACAAACAGCTGCTACTGCTTGAGGTAGACATCACCCCTCAATTCCTTCCATTGATTCTGATTCCCAAATTCAGGTACATGTCAAAATAAAAGAGTTTCATTATTTAGATAGTAAAAGGGTGTGGTAAGCAATGTTGTGGAATACCTGTTGATTAGTGTACTATTAGTATGAGTCACAGAAATCTAATCATTTGGGTTCATGGATGTTCATCTTGTTGCTACTGCGAGAGCTGGATAGCAATGAAATATGCAATTAAATGTTTTGTTTTCACACTGCTGACTGAATATGCCTGCGGCCTGCACTCTCAGGGTTATAATCCGTCTCATTATTATCTCAATATAAACTGGCCTAACTTTATCAAAGCTGGGATCTCCTGATCCTGATTAGACCAAAATTGAGAGACATGTAGGGGGAAGACAATAAAAGAGGTCTAATTTGTAATAATGATTACATTCAAAGCACAGCTTGCCGTCATTTTATAATGAATAATAACAGTAACTTCTTGCATCGTTGGTAAAGCAATGCAAGTAGCGGTAGAGGGGTTAGGATCTGGGTATTGCTGTATAGTTATCCTGTTCAGTGATGCAAGAGTTATGATGTTTACATTACAGTTTCGGTCTACATTTCAAAATCGTAACATTACTTTTTTTGGTACCTGTTTCTTGGCATTTTGAATTTGATCCGAATGTTATTTTAGTTTAGGTTCCCAACCCTAGTAATTGTAGCATTTCAGGGCTGAAGGCATGGGTGGAGTTAAGAAGCAGCCTCCAACACAAGGCACCTTCTTGGTGTACATTGTTTTGGTCTGTGTCCCGCTCTGACATGTCCTTCCAGAACCATGGCTCACAGCCCAAAATATTCCCTTAACCACCAATGACGCACATGTTGTCACTGCCAACAGTTAATAGAGGCTTTCCACATTCATACCTTCATCTGTGTCATTCTTTTATACATACTTTGTTTATATTGTGTTGTTGTTTGTTTTGTTGCATGCATCACCCTTACAAACAAGTCTGCCCATGCTTTATGTAAGTTTTCAGGTATCCATGTCAAGATATTTAGAGTTTCCTTACAGCTAGCATTTATAAACAATTGAATTATCTTTTCATATAAACATTAAGACAGGGTTTTGATTGAGCTGATAGATTGCTTCCCAGGTGTTTACTGTACAGTCTACCTCATAAGTAGAAAATTGTGTTCGACTACCAGGACACAGGTCATCAGCCTTAGAGAAACCTAAAACATTTAGGCTGTTTGAAGCCAAGTTGCTCATCTTGATGAGCCACTTGGACTACCTGGCCTGGTGATTGAAACAAGGTTGTTCAGTTCATCTTTCTAATCTTAACAACAGCAAACTGAAAAAATTAACAGCAAATTATACCATTCCTTTTCTTTTACTGACAGAATGTTATCTATGTTTTTTGCACTTCCAGATATATAACTGCACTGACGGACTCTGAGGAAGAAGAGCTAAGTGACAAAGAAGATAGTGATGAAGAACAGCCTGCGGACAATTTATCTGTGCTCTTTGAGAAGATTGATCGTTTGCATCATGGCACTGAATCTGACAAACGAGAGAGTCTTAACATCCTTTTGGAGCACAGGGAGAAGGTGTGCTAAAACTTTGCATATATTCAGTTTGTATTGCTATAGTTGTATACAGTATAATAATGTAAGTGTATTAACTCTTTCATGTACTTTTCTTCTAGTTGGGACAGAATTCATTGCTTCTTTGGCGACTAGTTCGAGCCTACTGTGATGTTCATGATGTCAGCTCCACTCTGGAGGAGAAGAGGGCCCATACAGAACATGGTAATTTACAGAACCTTCATTTGATGTCTTATTTACCAAGCATGCCACTCTGGATGTGAGGTGACTACAGCTCTCAGTGCTACCTCAAATGCCAGTGTCTCATCTGGAAAACCCTAATTAGTTATAGTTTCTGAGCTGTGATGAATTGGCAGAAACAATATTTTGCTAACTTTGACCAAACTGTAGTCACAGTCCATCCATGGGTCTTAATGAGTTGTGCAGTCAATATGGCAGAAAAAAGTGATATAATACTTATTGGAAATTTTATTGAATAAATATCCCCACCATAACTCGGTGCTTTTAAATGAACAACACTTGACTTGTTTGTGGTTGTCAGTCGAGACTGGATGGAGATGTAGAGCTTCCAAAATTAAAGTGAGGCAGCATCACAACTCCCTATTAATCCATACTTACATAATCTTAGTGTTTAAAAACTAAACACTCACTTAATTCAATTCCATTTCAGTTTATTCTTTTCTTGGGTTATGACAAGATTGATAGTCTGTATTAAACGTCTTTTTCCCATAGTGTAAGTAGGTTATGCAATCAAAGAGAGTCAAAGACACCAGAGAGTGAAGGTAGCTTCATGATGAAAACATCTCTCTGCCACAGGCTCTTTTAGAACAGCGTACAATGGCTTTCTGTGCACGTCTTGTGTTACACGCTAAGACTTTGTACAGTAGATGGTAATGCTTTTATTTCACAAACAGAGGCTGTTTTGTGATTCTGCAGTTCTAACGTTCAGACTGGATTTACCTGTTTCTCTGTCATTTCCGACTCTTCAATGTGACTTTGATCAGAGCTGGCCCAGTGCCTTCTGCAAAGACACCTCGTCAAACCTATGAAACATTGTTACACAGATGGGTATTTTAAGCAACACACACTGAGACATTAGAGCAAATTAGACACTCCACTGTGTGATGAAGGATTTTAAACTCTACTCTCTTCCTGGATTGCATTTTATAACACCTTTTGTTTTTATTTATTTTTTAATCCAGAGCATTGTGATGTCTCTTGATTTATGTGCTGTATATTCTGTTCTGCTACGGAAAACACTCCCTTAGACTCCACTCGTCCATGCTCTAGGATTGTCTGGGGTGAATTGAGGGCATTTAATTTGTATTTCAATTAAGCATCATTACAGAATATGTTGTATATGTTTCCATTCCAGGGAAGAAAGTTGGTGAGGAGGCGGTGAACCTCAATCCTACATGTGCTGAAAGTCATCGGTGGTAGGTTTAATCTGTTTCCCCCTTTTACGTTTCATCATTTAACAACTAGTATTTTTTTTTCTGTCAAGTCTTTCCAGCTGCCATTCCAAAAGCAACTCAATCAAGCATACTTGAAGATGCAGTTTAATGGCAGGTGACTTGCTGTCATTAAGTTCCACTATGGGAATTTCTTATGGTTCAATTGGAGTGAATAAAAACATACAACAGGTACTTTCCCTGCCTGGAGCAGCTCTGAGTTTGACTGGATGTTTGCCTCATGCAATTCTTGAACAGATTAGCAAAGGGAAAATTGCAAAAAACCCACATGGTTAAATGGCAGAGTAACATAAATGTTCATTATAGTTATTTACTCTTTGGGTCAAACCAAAACTGAAGAGTATATGCAAGGAAAAGTCCATATTTTCTCAAAGAGATGTGAGATATTTGCTTTCAGCATAGCATTGCTTCGTGCTTTGCAGACATGCACATTTGTGACATAATAGAAGCTCTCCCAAACATCTCCTTCCTGCAGATCACCCCCTCATCCACCTGATAGCATCAGATCCAATTCCAGGAATGTAAACAGAGCCTAGGTTACCTTCGTTCACATAGACTGACATGGTGACAGTTACAAGGGAATAATTCATGTAATTAAGGGTCCTCTGTTATTACAGTTGCCGTTCCTGTATGCTGGTGGTTGCATCACAGCACGAGCTGCACATATATAAAGCTGAATAGAAGTTAATTAGTGGTTGAAGTAACATTGATAACACTGATAGAAGACGCATTAATGCAAAAAGGATTATAGCATGGAAATTTGTCTTTGCTAAATGTATTGGAATCCTGCAGCTGACTTGTACTGATATGACTATAATGTTTTCTTAAAGGTAAATTTGGTGTTAGCCCCTTGACAATTTGCAAGGAATGATGAAATCACGGCTTTATTGTAAAAGTTGTACAAGTTAAAAGAAGATTTGCATCCATAGGTGATTCTTAAAGGAAAGTAAATCTCAAGCCCTTTCTCCGTCATATAACTCCCTTGTTGCTCACTGAGTGAGTCAGGGGAAGGAGAAATCTTTTTAATTAGTTGTTCAGAGTCATGCATGGTGTATTCCTCCTCTGAAATCCTTCTCGTGTCAAAACTTGACTGATGATCATACATTGAATCCATGGCTGAAAAGAGACAGGATAATTGCATCACACTGAACTGTGAGCTTTGCTTGACACCACAAAGGTTTGAAGACAACAGCAAAGTCTTCTTCGAGCATAGCTTCAAAAAAGTGATAAAAGGCCACCTTTACTTATACAATTGTAGGTTTGTATACCTCATGCTCATTGGGCCTGGAAATGTGATACATACTAGTCTTTCTTTGAACAGCATTGTCTGTTTCATTTTATATATGAAATGTTTTCAAACTGTATGAATATGTTACCATTTATAACAATCCCTGAGTTTGTGTCCTTTATTTGAGATAATGCGGTTAACTTCTGTATACATGGGTTTGAACATTTTTCTTGGAAAATAGGACCCAACTTTCTGCTCCAGCCAACAGCCCTGTTTGCTCTGTTCATTAGGGGATAATTAGTATTAGCTCAAACACATACCTCAGCACTCGGGATGTCAAGTGAAATAGAAGGCTGTGTTTGTTTAGTTAATTAAGAGCAACAGCTTTAAGAAAGCTTAAAGCTTAATCCTATATTCACTAATGGAATTTGTAAGAATCTTACACTGAGGAGCAAACATTGTCGGGGTGAATGGACAGAGCAAAGTAAGTAAAGCTGCACTTTTAAAAGGGAGTAGGCAAAAACTGGGAATGATGCCAGGCAGTGTTGCAAGGAAGTTTATGTCTGGGGCAGCTGTTTACTTAATGTTCTGATGTCGTGAGAAAACTTGTCACCTGTTTCCCTGAATGCCACCCAGCTTGTCACATTATGACAGATGTTGTTTAGATGAGCAGCAAGTCACTTCCTGTTCTGCCACTGTAACAGCTTATAGACTTTCTTTGAATGAACTGTTTTTTAACGACTTTTTATATTTTCATTTTGTCAAAGCCTTGATAAGTAATATAATTAACATAATTACCTAGTACTTATATTAACAAAGTTAGCACAAAAGGTAGGATGGGAGATGGTGACTTCCCAGTGAGACCTGCTGCCATTTGTTGAGAGAGAGGGAAAAAAAGATGAGGCCCTGGTATACTCATTTAGCCAAGCATGAAGAGAGCTGTTGGTGAATGCACTAATACAATTATTGTTAACATTCAAGTGATAATTTTGCACAGTAAACCAAAATTGGTTAATTAGCACACATGTGTATGAGTCTGCTAATTAATTTTTGATACTACAGCAACACAAGCCCCTCAAAAACATTTTTGATTGAACTTCCCAAGTGCTTCATGTTTGATCGTACACAAACTCTGTTATGTTAAACAATATGTATTACAAGGTGTTTGGTTACTGTTAATGACCTGTTAAATTTGTTTGAATCAATTTCTAATGCCCATAAACATTCTTTGCTTTAATTTGTGGACATTGGCTTAAATTATTGAATAGATTCAGATTCACAGTTTGTGAACAGTTGTTGAACTCCAGTTACCTCATGCATTGTCACTTGAATCTTTGATTGACAAATTAGCTGGTAGGGTGAGAAGTCTCAACAAACCTGCTTTGCCGAGTCCGTACCTTGTAGGGCTAGTCATGTTACTGAATACACAGTGTCTCTATGAAAGGTACAGCCACTGTAAGGGCTAAACTCAAATCCTAACTGTCAGAATCAATGCAAATATTTCTTCACGTGCTGAAAATTTTCCATTAGTCCCATTATTCCAATGCTCTAAATCTAGCAGAGGACACAACTGATGTACAGTGATCCGTCGCTATATCGCGGTTCAGTTGTCGCGGCTTTGCTGTATCAGCTTTTTTTTTTAATTATTTAAATCTGTGTTGCAGAGTTTTCTGTACTGTACACAATGGAAACACTGTCCTATACGCCAGTACCGCTTCCGTAAATTTCCCAATGTGACAGTGTACACGCCACACTATTGGCTGATGGAATGGAAGGCGACCAACCACAGCACTGTGTTCTGTGTCCTCCTGCATCTCTCATTGTCCATTTCACATTGACGACTGATTGCTGTGCGTAGTGTTGCTCTGCGGTATTGTGTTTTTGTGAAATTTGAAAAAGTTTGAATTTAGTTTGTAGAAAGTGTTTAAGAACATATGGAGTGTTTTATATGAGTGTGGGAAAAGTTCATAATAGAGTGGGAAATGTTTATAGGAGTGTTGGAAGGGTTTATAAAGCCTTATAATATATAGAAATAATAGAATATAACGCGCTACTTTGCAGATTTTCATATACTGCGGGGGTCTCTGGAACGCATCCCCGCGATAGATTAGGGATTACTGTACTGCTGTTTTTTGAGGTGCACTGTGAATTATGACTGACCTTGACCATGCTTAAGACTTCGTAAACTCTGGTACTGGTGTTGGTTATGGTATTTGCCCAAATCCAGAATTAGTAAACGTAAACATTAAATGGTGTTTTCTGTTTTTAGTGTCCACACTGAAAGATCTCAGAGTGTCACCACTGAACCAGCGGGTATAATAAATAACCCAAAGGTGATCTGAAAATTGTCCATGCGAATCAAATTGAATCCACAAACATGGTGATTGCCCGCTGAGCTTGCACAAAGGCCATACGATAAGCTGAAGTGTTTATGAATGAGTGTGGTGTCTGGTTAACTGTCGTCACCTCACAAGTGATCACATATATCCCACTCACAGTTACAGTCAGTCTCTCCACAGCTCTCACTAGCTTCTTCCCCCTGTGTGTGTCAGAGTTGACACCACCACTGCTCTCTTAGATTTCATTCCTCATCAGCACTCTAGTAATGTGAAGCAGTCATGTCTACTATAGAGCTTTCTAGTAAACCACTAGTTACTGCAAGATACTGTAAGTATGTTTGGGTTGTGGGCTATAAATGTGTGTAAGCTGGCATAATGTTTATATACATTACTTTTTGTGACTATGGTTTGTGTAATTTTGGCAGAATGACAGCTTGGGGATGTGATTTGTTTTTGAATGGCCAGCTTTTTTATAGGGTCAGTTTTCAATTAACCCACCATGGGAATTCAGCCCTTGTTAATCCCTGACCATAAAGCCTCTCTGATGGTACAAAGGCCGGTGGATTAAGCTGGCGGCTTGTGACAGAGCCGTCAGTGGAGGGTGAATTAGGGGCCACTTTGACCTTTACAAAGACAACTTTAATTTCCACTGTTTGTCAAGGTCAGCGTTAGTGTCACCGTGGCAGCGTTGTGCTGTGTTCCCTGTAGCTGTGGAAACCCTGCATGTGCATAAATACTCAGAAACTCAGCCACATATCCTATGCAAAGAAAACACTATTAGCTCATTCTGTCATGCTATCAGTATATCGGCGTGCTTCAAACGCTGTGCATTGTCTTACACAGGTTGTCCTTGAATTCCTCAAGTTCCTCTTTCTGGTTCTATACATGTTATAGCTTGGAGTCTTGCCTAACCCACTCTGTCTTTGAAGAAGCTGCATCTGTTTGGGTTTGAAGTCTGAAATCAATCTGCTGTTCCTGCCAAACAGCTGACACTTTTGTTGGCCCTTTTGTTTTTGCCCAGTAGAGTGGGGGCTTTCACTGAGCCACAGTAAAATCTAACCTTGCAAAAATAAGTGTTCTGTCCTTCTCTCATCTTCCACCTGTGTCATGTTTTGCTGTCTCCCACCTTTCCTCCTCTCCTTGATATTTCCTTTTTGTTGCCTCAGACAGTCAAGTAGAGATAGTATTTCAACTCAGAAGAGAGGAAGAGATTATCAGCAGTAGGGGCCCCTGAGGCTAGACATACCTCTCCCAACCTTCACTCATCATTCATTTCCTACACGCACTGCTCTCCACCCCATCTCATTATACATTGCTAGATTTGCTAACCAATCAGAGGGGATATGTCTTGCCATAGCCTGAATGTTGAGCAATTTCTCCTCAAGCCCTTAACTGGGAATGTTCAATGTTCATCAGTTATGATTACAGTTCCCCTATGGTATGCTGCTCTGGTACATTTAAACCTCCAGTGAATATATTTTAATTAATTTCTTTTAATTTGCAGATGATTGAATGCAGATTTTGTTGTTTATTCCTAAATGTCTAGAAACATTGAAATGCTGCTTTTACTAATTACATTGATATAGACAAAACAAAGCAGTAAACCTTGCGACTACAAATTGTTTTTGGCTTTATTCATTTACAAACATTAGAAAATCATATAAAAATTTGTTAAATAAGGAAATAGCTGCCAGTTACTTTTATGTTGATTAATAGATTATTTATGAATCATTTTGCATTACCGCAAGTATTAACAAGAGCTGCAGATTAGGGTAAAAGCATATGTTAGAATGCTAACAGTCATCGCCTCTAAATCTAATAAGTATTAAACACATGTTCCAGATTACAATTTTTCACTCTTCACAGTAATAACTTGTGATCCATTGTTATTCTAACTACACGGTTGTTACCAGGATACTGTAAGCAATTATAGCTATTAGTAAGAGGGACGTGCAAAATTATATTAAAATGTATTGACAAGGTGCACACCTGCTGTCCTGAATCCATTGCCTCCCAGTAGAACAGTCTATTTTGATTAGAAACTAGTCAGCACAACACTGGAGGGAGATAGCACATCTGCTCCTGTGATGTTGTGGCGCTCTCCACTTGTCGAGCGCCAACCAGCGGCAGAGTGACTGCACCCTGAGCTACCTTAAGAAAATAAACACAGCTTTTGGTTACAGTTACTCATAGTTCATTGGCTTGTGTTTTCTTTGCAGAGAAAAAATAGTGCCTGTGGTTGGTACATGTCTTATCACTTAATTATTGACACCACCTACATAAATGGTGGTAAGAACAAAAATATTTTTATATTTTTTACCCTAATTCCCATCCCCTGAATCGTGCGTGCCTGTTTTTCTTTGTTTTCTTGTTTATTTCTCTTCACTTACTTGTTTGAGCTGTGTCGATTGTGTTCCGATAGTGGTTTCTTACTCACCAGAATGAAACAAATCTAACAACATTTTAATATTGTGCCTGTTAATCGTGCTAATATTTGACCTGTCACAAACTTTTTTAGTGTGTTCTAATTTGTATTTGCATGCTCGGAGACAAAACAACTGAGATTAACTACAGAGAACTGGCCCTCTGCTCTAAAATCATGCCCGGTTAAAAAGTCCATTCACACATACCAGACACCTCAGCACACACGCGCTCAGTTGCAGATTCCACCTACCATCAGCACCACCATGTCAGACGACAATGTTAGATGACGTTTGTGCACACTGATCCTTTAAATAAAAAGGTGTTTATGTCGCTTTGTGCTGTTTGACAGAGTACCAGCAGGATTAAAGCAGCTTTGCAGTGAACAGACTTTGATCAGTTCTTTCCAAACCCCAGGCTTCATGCTCACTTACAGATACGAAAGCTGAAATATTTCCTTGTTTCATCCTCCACCTGCCCTTTTATTGAAGTCAGTGTATTAACTGGAGAGTGGGCAAATAAGGTGAAGCAGCTTTTCTCCGCAGATGTTTAATGAGAGTCGGTTATGATTTCTCAGTGCCCCTTAAGTTGACTCATTATCAGTGACCCAGAGAAAAGGAGTTGTGACTGAAAGATGTGCCAGGTTTCTTCTCAGTCCTTCAACGTACGCAAGAACTCATTACCCGACTTCCATATTGTCAAGACTGACCATACTAGATTTTGTATTGGCGATAAGTCATGAGAGGTTGCGTGCAAACTCCAAAAAGAAAAGTTGAGTTCAGCATGCCTCCTGAGATCGTCATTTCAAAAGCAGCTGTTAGAAAGCACCCAACTGAATGTGATGTGGAAAAAAGTGTGGGCAGAGGTGATTAAATCACTTCAGTCAAAGTGTACTGATGTCTTTAAGATGTGTCTCTCATCTGTGAATGTATTAATCTGTGTGAATGTGAAACAACCCACAACTATGCTCCTTTCACTTTGCCAGAGTAAATAAAAGGCCTTTAAAAGGCCTGTGTGTCATGCACCTCAGTGTGGCATATTTACACTATGATGTAGGACCTAGTGTTATTTTTATTAAAGAGACCATGAAGATTAAAGATTAAAAAAAACACATTGTTAAAGTGCTGTGCGTTGGATCAGGTTCAGTCATATTGGCTGGGCTTTTTATTGTGTATCTGTGTGTATTGATAGTCATTTACACTGCCAATGTCTGTAATCAAGGAAAAAAATTATGTAACCATACGAACAAGTGAATGTCAAGGACAGGATTTCACAAACTCAGGGTAGTTTACACTAACTACCTTAGAGTTTGTCAATTACTACCAGGTTGGAGTCAGTTAGCTCTGTCCTGAGCTTGGTTTTGGTTCATACAAAAAATGTGAGTGGATCCATGCTCTACTGTGTTAAATTCTAACAAATCTTTGCACTTTCTCCTGTTTTTTTTTCATGAATTAGTTTCAATTAATTTTGTTTTTTAAACATGATGAGTCTAACATGATAACCTGCAGACAGCCATTTAATATATTCTGCTCTTTGCGCAGGTATGCCATCATATGTGGAATGATGGCAGAATATGACACGATACAAAACAAGATAAAAAACGGATACATCTTTAAAGTGAGTTGAACACACTAAGGGCAATCTGTTCTTATGTACTGTGTGGGACTGCACATTCTGAAACTTGTATTATGGACATTTTCATACCATGTATATATAGGACATTGCTTATTCTGTGTAAGAGTGGAGGGACATGGCGACTCATGTCTCTTAAGCCCTTCCTATAGCCATTCAGTTGCATAAAACCTGTGTGGAACAACGGCACGTAGCATTTCAGTCAGCAGCTTCCTCCAATCACTGTGTACCTGCCATCTTTTGACAGGTCAAAGAGACAGATAGAGGGAGAGGATAGATAGAACCCTAGAGAGGCCATGTATACAGACATATAAAACAAGACTGAAACAGAGAAGGGGAATGGAAAAGAATGAAGGAGGGAGGGTGCGTGACAACAAGGTTTGTGTGCTTGCCCTGCGAGATCGCGTGTATGTGAGGTGTTTGTGAAATACTTGTGGGTTGGTGAAGCAGGACAGATCAGGTCAGAACAGAAGGCAGTGGAAATAGCAGCCGTGTTATGAATCAGCAGTGAAAATCTTCACTCTGTCTGTCTGTCTGTCTGCTTCCCCTCCCAGGATCATCTGGATAAAGCCATTGAGCTGAAGCCGCAAGACCCAACGTCTTACTACCTGCTGGGCCGCTGGTGCTACGCCGTATGTGATTGTCACACACACGCAACAGAAATGTCTATACATCTCATATCAACAGTGAATTTACAGAGGTTGACACAGCCTTCTGTGCTAACCCACCCTTGATTTCCCCCATTTCATTCCCACTGTTGATGTTTCCCTTATGTTTATTTTTCCATCTGTGATATTTACAATATAATATTGTAGGTACTCTGATCCTGTTCTATTCTGTCCATGTTCTCCCCGGGTAGCCATTTGTTTTTGATGTAGCTCGTGATTGTCTCTTTGTCGTTATTTAATCTCTACTTTCATGTAAAAATAATTTGTGATGATGATGTGCTGGCTTTTAGATTTAAAGATCTACAGATGTTCTGCTGACGTTCAGTGTTCCTTTGTTTAATGAGCAATTCATCACATAACTTGATGCCATTTGTCAAACCATGTTCCTGAAAGTAAGAAAACTATTTTTGAGATTGCTCCGATAAAATAACACAATAACTCACCTATAGTGCTGGTGCCCGAGACTCAGGTCTGAGTTACAGTGCAAGTAACTTTAAAGGAGCACTAACACCTGATATTTTTAAGGACAGAGATTTGCAGGATTCTTCATGTTATGTACATGTTCCACCGTGATTAATGGTTTGCATTGAGCCGGTCTATTTGAAAGGTCCTGTTATGATGCCAAAGCAATCCTACACCTGCAATTAGACATTGCTCTGATGAAAAGTGTGAGGCAGGAACATTATATGTTTTACCCCAGGCTTCTCCTGGCTACTATGCAGTGTCAGCAGAAAAATATCATTGCACATGGTGCAAGTGGTCAAAGACAAAGGTGTCACAGTCTGGACATTGTGTTTTTCTGGTCAGTTTAGAAATGTGATATTTACCTGATCATTCATTCTAATTCTATCAGTTGTTTTTATTTTTATTTTGGAAAGATGATGAGATTTGAACTAGATTTTTTAAAATACTGATGCTCTAGGTTGATGGCCATTGTTATTCACAACTGCTTATTAACGTCTTAAAGAGTAACACCACCTGGAATCTTGTTTTTCTGACCTCGTGGTTTCACATGACACCTTGCTGTAGTGAAGTACAGGTGTATTTAAGGAGACATCAATGTTGGGTGTGGCTGTATCTGCAACAAAGCACAGTTCTGGCCACACCCAGCCTCACCCCGCATGAAAAAGAGGCAGTGAAATGCTTGTTTTATCCTGGTGTTAATTCACTCTCATCTAATTAACAGAGCTCAGTCAAAACAAAACCAGAAGCACGATGTGCTGCTTGGCAGTGTAAAGGTATCTCCCCGGTTCTCTTCATTTAGGGGATCAAAATAGGGTACTGAAACTGAAACTGAAAATATATTGTTATTTAAAGTCCATTCAGAAAGTCGCAAGAAGAGTGTAGCAGGGAAATAATGTGATAGAGCCTATAACCCCTCTGTATTGCCAATGTTTGTATCCAAGGATTCCACATCCGAGGTCACTAACAATGATGGTCTGAAGTTCTTAATGTCTACTTGGTGGATTCTTTAAATTCTTGTGTATTTTAGAAAATGTGTAAATAAAGGAATCTACAACTATTAGATATTAGGAAATTATTTAAGATCCACTCTTAATTCTTCACCTGTAGAAGCATTTTTTTAAAGATAGTCTTTTTTGTTTTATTGGATTACACAATAAATGCTCATAATACTCACAGGGTCATAGGGATTCTGTAATGTACTAGCTTAACATATAGTTTGTGTTAATTTTGTGACTTTACCTATCTATGTTAATTGTGTGACTATTACCTGTCCATACTGATCATGTGACTCCCTCCTAACTTAAATAGGAAGCAGCTTAAAGGCAACATTTTGCACGTGCCTAGATGAAGGCCCCAGTGGGCAAAAGGCATAGGCACGTTTAAGGACTAACATCATTAAAGATGTTTTTAATGCACCATCTCTTGGGTGCGTCCGTATTTTCTTTATTTTTAATAAAGAGTAGTTGCTCATTTGAAGGTGTGTGATTGTTTTGCAGGTGGCTCAGTTATCGTGGCTTGAGAGGAAAGTTGCGGCCACATTATTTGGAGAACCTCCAAGTGCCACAATTGAAGATGCACTAAAGAACTTTCTTAAGGTAACGCTTCATAATGTAACTTTTTACATCAATATAGGGGATTTTAGACTTCTTGACTATGTTAAAAACGAACTTATTCGTACAATGTATTATTAATATCATTACAACTTAATTGATTATCTGTTCTCTAGTGAGCTGCCCTGATAGATGCAAAACAATGTTTAATGTCCCGTTTGTCCAGCATATGCAAACTGCTGCCAGGTTTCTCCTGTACCCAGCTTTCAAAGATCCAAGCCTCCTTGTATACAAAGCATTGACTTGTGTTCCTCCATTTTGAATGTTTACATAATAGAGAAATTAATTATACTGCTGGTCTGTATTACTGCACTTTCCTTTTCCTCGCATCATGGGCATCTCACTCATCAAGTGGTCCTGTTATGATATTTTGCTCATGACACTGGAGGAGAGCCTCTTGAAAAGTTTTTTTCTATATTTAACAAATGCATCTGAACGGTTGCAGCTGATCACTGGCTTCTAAAATATTGTTATCATTACTTTGGACTGTTTGTCCTGTGTGAGGATCAGTGTCTTTATTTAAAGATAGAAATTTCCAAACTAAAAAAGTATATAAAAACCACCAATGTTTTTTTTGTTTGCGTTCAGGTTGAGGAGCTCCATCCAAGATATTCTAAGCTCAACTACGTGTTTCTAGCCAAGGTTAGTGGCAGGCTTGTCTTTTCTGTGGGATCCTGCTGCAACTGCAATGCATTGACAGTTTTTATTTGTTGACAGTGCTACAAAGACCTGGGACAGAGGGAAAAAGCAAGGATGATGTGTGAAGCTGCTTGTTCAATGATTTCTGTCTCCAAAGAGGTATTTCTATCAATGTCATAATGCTGTGCCGCATTCATGTCAACCTCATAGGGTATTTTTTCCTCATCTCTTCTTCAAAAATGCATCATAAATTATGATTCTTAGTAGCAATGCAGTTGTGGCAGCTGACTAATCAGTCCCATAGTCAAATTTTGTTATATTTCAATCACTTCTTCCTCAGGATGAAGAGGCACAAAAGGAGCTGGACATTCTCTGCCCAGTGCTTGGATTGTAATGACACAGCTCAGTAGCAGATTTGTTAAGAAATCCATGTTCCATGTGCAGTGGGCAACATTTGTGTAGCTATAGTGTTCACTGAGAGGCCTTCACGTTAATTCACTCTGTGAGTGGAAGGAGGTGATGTGGCTGTGTATCGCTGATTGGAGCAATAGGTTACTACAGTCACTACCGCCCGTGTACTTTTAAATCAGTCTGTTTCAATTTGACATTTTATTTTCTATTGCTTAAATTGTCAAGTTTATTGATGTTAAGAGTTGAGGTGGATGTTTTGATGAGTGGTACAGCTGCTTGTAGCAGAAAATGTCTGAGGCCTGATCTGGGTTTCTATGACAACAAAGATGGGACTTGCTTGTTCCTTCCTCTTTTGTTCTGTTTCTTGTTGTGTCTTCCACCACACAGTTAAGTGGCAATAGCAGAAGCACATCAGACAATGGTGCACCCAAACAAACAAATACACTTGTGTGCCTGAATAACCTCTTGCCCTCTTCCCCCGATTGTCATTCAAAATTCTTCTTTTATATGCAGACAAGCAGAGGTAAAATCATTTAATCACACGTGTAGAGGAATATGTGCGTTTGTGAGCTCATTCTTGAGATCCACGGTTGTTGACTTTGGCATGTGTTGAAGTCATTCATGGTTTGGTTTGGTTTCCTCCTGCTATTAAGCTCCTGTGACAATAATGTCACGTCAGTATCATTGCAGTTTACCAAAGTGAACATGAAGACACACACCCTTAGTCATGGGCACAGAAGGATTTTAATGATCCAACAATCTGTCAACAAGCCATACTCAATTGTTTTATATTAAGAGGACATGAATACAGTATATTATGATTTAATCCTAACCTGTAGTTATTGATTGACACTGGATGATTTTTCAAAATTGTTTTAATGTTTGTGTATTAGTTTCTTGTGTGTTTACTGGATCATTCCCAAAAAAACTTAACACAAAACAAGGATTTCGCAAAGGCCCTATTAACAATTTCCTGTTGAGAAGATAAATGAAGCATCCATACAAGTGTTTTGGAGCAAAAGCTTTTTTCATCTGGTTGCAAACTGTCAAGATGTTTCCCTCAGAATAGCCACCTAAATCCATGTAATTTCCTTTATCTTGTAACTTTGGCTTTGGTAGCCTTATTTGTCTCATATTGTTTTTAAATATGTGTACTCTAAAGTGAGTGTGGTGTCTAATCTGTTTTATCATGAACTTCCTAAGTCAAGTCAAGTGCAGAGCTGGCAAACGCAAAGGAATTGTTTGTTTAGTGGTTCCTATTACACTTCATGTACTGTACAAAACATCTAATTAGGCAGGTTTAATTTAATTTACAGTTTTGCTCAGGTTTCAATGAATGCAAAAACATCCTGGATAGTTGCATGTGAAGAACTGAATAACAACCATTTGATGAAGGTGTTTTTACTGTAGTAATGTGTATACAATATAATGGGAATCATTAATGGGGGAACTGTACCAATGGCTCTCCAGTAACACTAATGAATAAAGCCAGGCAGTTGTTTGGCATGATGTGATACATTCCAGGTTTGACAGTACCACTAAGGCCTAAGATAGTGGGTCGGTATTGATTTTAAAAATTCCTAAATGATTTATCATGTGTGATGCATTTTAGACATGCAGGTTGTACAAAGATTTTATTGTTATTTACTCTGGAGATTTGTTTTTTTAATAATTTAAATATCTACAGTTAACTGTATTTAATTGTGATATCAGGCTACCCGCATTTAAAAAGTACAAGAATTGTTTTAATTCACAAATTATTCAAGCCAAAGCAAAGAAACCTTCCTTTATGCTGATACACTACATGGAGATTATGCTGCACAGTGTCATAGGCAGTCTATATCTATAGAAATGTATAGCAGACTGTAATTAAATCGGTGCAATCCTGAATTTGTCAGTTTGTCATTTGTGCTATGTGCTTGTTCGTGGGCTTAGTAGTTCTATTGCTGTTCGTTAGGGAATACCCCTCTCACCGAACGTTATGTAATCTGCAACTTATAATTACAGTGATTTTTGTTATAAACAAAATTGATCTTAGTCCATAATCAACTGAAAATGTAACAAGCAGGCTCTTGCATAAGTGTAAATTATTGCAGAGTATCCCATCCCACTTCCTTAGACTGTGTACTTGGTGCCAGGCCATTTGGGAATTAGATACTGGATCAAATTCAGCCCAGTGTCTCACCAGTCTAGTCATGTTTTAGCATTTTTCCAATGGTAGAGCCTCTCTGAATAGGTGCCTCCCAAATGAGCATAGGTGTTTGTTTATATAAGTACAAAAACTTTATTAGGCTCTGCAGCTGCAGAAATCACTTCCAGCCTTTTTTCTTAAAAATCAAGTCAACCTTTTTTTAAATATTTATTTTAGCATTTGCAGGCATCATCTGTAACTGTATGTTTCTGTGTTTGATTCCACATAGCCTGCATTGCCTGTACACGCTTCTGTACAAGATGAGGCCTCATGCAGCTGAAGAATTTAAAAGCTGCAGCATCCGCGTTTTCTTTCTCATGTAGCCAAACAGACAGAAGAAACGCGCAGATGCTGTTTGTCATCAGCAGGTGGAATTATTTTTAATTATTTCTATTCTGTTTTTTGTTTTGTTTTTTGCCAATTGGTCTCTGTCACTCTGGTGCATTTTGTCCTAAGACCGGCAGGAATAGGAAATGTGCCTTCTGTCAGAGTCAAAAGATAGAAGATGTGCATTACCATTAATATTAATTAATGTTATACATTGAACTATTTAAAAACATTTGTTAGCTACAATCGCTTATAAATAAGATTGATTTTTTTTATTTTAAATTATTTGTTCAATTGTTCAGTATTTTTTTGCACAGATGAAATAGGTGAGCTTTTGTGCTAAGATAAATGGTAGCCTTATATTTAAAGGGTAAATAATGAGAATTTATCTTTTGATCAAATTTTCTCTTAGAAAGGAAATAATAGTAGTCCAATGTTGTCAATGTTGTCTTTTTATTGGCCCACCAGTCTCTCACCCAGCCTAGAAAACTAGATTTTGACTCGGGGCATCATGACAAGATGAAGCCTCATGATTGCAGTTATCTCCACAACCGTCACCCGACCTTCATTTCCGTTTATAAAAGGCTTCATAGACACAGGATACCGCCCTCCCCTCAAATACACACCATACATTTATTCCTCAGACACAGGTGCGTATTGTACATATATATCTTCTTGTCTCTATCTTAATTAGTTCTTAATTTAGTTAAAGTGTGTGTGTGTATGTATGTATATGTATATGTGTGTGTGTGTGTGTGTGTAAATGCATATCTCCTTCCATTCACAGCCTAAGCTCAACTGTGTCAAAGTTACGCAACTCATTCTCAACAGCTGACAGAGTGTGTTGTGTGCACATGCGTTTTATCCTCAGCCAGCGCAGGATACAAGCTTAAATAGGAAGATTCTCACTAATCTTGTTAATGCGGTCTTGACAGGTCTAAGCTGTTATGACATAGGATTTGTCTCACCACCTCTTCTTGCAATATTTTATCTTTCTCACCAGGCATATTCCACAACGGATCTTCTTATGATATGTGTCGACCAGATGCACACAATGCACCTGCTTTTCTGTGCAAGTCCGAACATTGCTCCTGCTATCTTATTTTTCAATCAGCATGTACCTCAGGTATTTGTGGCTTTTTTGTGTGTGTGCGAATGTGTGTTTGATTTCCATAATTTGCAGAACAAAATGTTTGTGGTTGCACTGTATATTGGAAATGTTTTCCTCCTTCTGCAGCTTCCCGTAATACAAAGTGGGAAACGGCACAGAAGCGATAACCCCTGCTGCCTGGTATTGTCTGCAATTATAACCCAGGTCATTATCCCACCAAAACAGGCATTTTAAACATCACATTGTCAGCCTCTTTGTACTTTTTCACTGACTTCTGTCTGATGGTCTGTCAGCTCAGCCACATTGTGAAAGCACGTGTGAAAAGCACACTGCTTGTTTTCCTTCCCATTCCGAAAGGTTTTGCTTGGACTGTTGCCACACATGACTTTTTCTGGCAATATTTAGTCTTCACTTTTAATTCTGTATTCGTAAGAAGGGAGAAAGGGGGGTGCGGGGAGCGCAGTATCAGTAATCATCTGCTGTAGTTCCATCTGAATTTGTCACGCACTCTGAAAGTTGTCTGGCTGGCTGGCTCTCGCTGATCAAGTACAGGATGTTCTGGCAGAGTGAGATAAAACACTATGTGCGGGGAAAGGGATCTCCCAAACACTTCCTTTTTGTTCCCACCTGACCAGGCAAGATGCCAAGAGCTTGTTGCGTTTGTTTTTAAGAGGTCACAGTGGGACTGGTAGAGGAGCTGCGTTAATCAGATCGGACTCATCGGCACCGCAAAGGTGTCAAATCCTCTTTGAACGATCGGTGGAAAACAAGAGTGGTTAAAGTGTCTGTTTATTATGTCCAGTACAATGTTTAAAAAAAACAGCTTTTAGGTTGGAGGAAATACTCAAAAAAGCAGAACAGCTTAGCTGCAGTAAAATCTTAAGGTACAGTAATGTTAGACTGTGCAGTAATAAACGTTGCCTTGTTTTCAAGGTGTTCATCTTAGATCACTTCTATGACAAATGCGTTTGAGGTAAGACATTGTATTGTTTGGATGTGGGAGGGTTCGTGGATTTTAGCTGTAACACTCTACAGTATTATATGCCCTGAGTGAGGCAGATAAATCCATGTCAGCTTTCAATACAGTGTTTTCAGTAGTGAGTTCAGCTGTAAACCAGTAATGTGAAATTAAGAATTTTATCATTATGTCTGCTGAGGAACGGCTTTTCTTATCCACCAACTGAACTTTGTACATTCTCACAATCTCAGATCCGGATAAAGGAATCATCACAATGTTAACCTTGCTTTACTATGATGCTGAAAGTTTGATTACTGGCATCTTGAGTATGGGAAAAAAATATAAGTTAACATATTTTCAGTACAGCAGCATCCTACAACTATACAAACAACATACAAACTCAAAAAGTAAAGGACAAGACAATTAGCCACAGTAACACTGATAGAAAATTCATCTTTTTACATGAGCTTGACACTGCTTCCAGCAACTCTGCTGTACCCTGTACACTCCTTTGCTATATCCTTTCTAACAGCAACTGAAATCAAAGTATATTCAAAGTATATATTAGTTGACTGTACAAAGCTTAGTTAAAACGGTATTTTGAATTTCATAGGCCTTATTCCTGAGACACTATGCTTTCCTACTGTGTCAATAGCTAGAAAGATGCTTCAGAACATTGTATGTGAGTAGTTTTAAGGGTTGATGCACACCATTAGCTAATAGTGCAGATTCATTTATTAGTCAGGAGTCGAACCTCTGATGTCACAATGCTCATAAAAAACCAACCAATCCTGTTTTGATTGATCAAACTTCAAATAGTCACGTACATTTTTTTTGTTTTCAAACATTTGGCAACTGAAGAATCTGGAGTGCTTTTAAAACGTGACATTTTAGAGATACAGTTTCCTCGTGAAGCTTGTGATCGCAGTACTGTCTGGCATTTTAATACTTTGAAAACAATCAGTGTTCTCAACTGTTCCATTCCGACTTAAGCATTTAAAATAACATAGAGAGGATAAAAGTGTATCCTGAGATTTCAACCATAAATAATTTTTTCTAGCCCACAAACATGAGCAACAGTTTTTAAGTCTTTCTGTGTTTCAGCCTTCATTTTCTTTTTCTCTCTGTTCATTTTATGTTTGTGAGTCTGCTGGGAGCTCCTGAGTATGGGCCTGCTGCCCAGTAGCCACATCCAGCTGCGATGTCTGTCCTCGCAGGGACACTGCTATGGAGAAGGCATGAGGCTTCAGAGTCAGCCCATATTTGTAATCTAGTTTGGGCGGCCTGGCCGGGTCTGCAGAGACGTGGCACTGGTGGGTGATAAAGGCGGTGAACAGGAACAGCTGCATTTTGGACAGGTCCTCGCCGATGCAGCGGCGTTTGCCCAGGGAGAAGATGAGCACGCTGCTGGTCAGGTCCTTGTTCAGTGCGCCATTCTGGTCCAGGAAACGCATGGGTTCAAAGGTCTCCGGATGGGACCACTTGGTCGGGTCATGGTTAATGGACCACTGGTTTATGAAGATGACCGTGTTCTTTGGTATGGTGTATCCCGAGATGGAGGTGTCTGTGATGGTGGAGTGCGGGATGGTGAGAGGGATGAAGCTCGTGAAACGCATCACCTCGTAGACGAAGGCCATGATGTAAGGCAGCTGCAGCTGGTCCTCGATGGAAGGGAGTCGGCTGCGGTCCACTACCTTGTCCACCTCCTGCTGGAGACGTACCTGCATCTCAGGATACCTACAGAAACAGGTCAGTGGGTTTTAAGTGAATATCTGAATATCTCATTTAAGGAAGAAGCCTGTGCATGATGACTTATATTGGGAAAACAAAAACAATGCACCATGGTCACATGATCTGAGGTCCTGATTTATACACACAGCCGAATTTATCCCTTCAACATTTCCCATTGTTATTGAAAAGAACTGTGTGAAGAGAATCATGTAAAACGTGTAGCTCAATGCCACGGCCTCTTTTATTGCTTAATCCCAGGCACTGACGGGATGAAACAATCAGAGAGGATCAACTAATGTGAAATCTGGTACAGATCTTGCCATGCATGTCGTGAAAATGCTGACCGGGCGCTTTATTGACATTTACTGGTGTGCAATTTCAGCTCTTTGTGTTATGCTGCCAATACCTGCCTGTGCCTCAGCTCTCACTAGCTATCTGTTTTTTAAAAAAACTGTTACATAACACAAATGCTACTGCACTTCCTCCAGCGTAAACAGCCTTAGCCGCCCCATTCATTATCTGGTGTCATTTTACTTCACACTGTGTGTGCTCATTTGCATGTGAAAAGGTCAGGTCATCACCATGATCAGTGTTTAACAGATGGGAAGAAGTCACCTACTTGACCAGAATAAGAATGATCCATTGCAGAGCCGTGGAGAGTGTGTCCTGACTGGCTCCAAATATATCGCCAACAGTGGAGGTCACGTAGTCCTTCTCCTCCAAGAGTCCTGTTCTGTCCCTGAGTTGGTCCAGTGCCACGATAAAGGCATCAGTCATGTCCCTGATGCTGCTCGACTCGATTGTTTTTCTGTGTTCGACCACTTTGTCTCGAATGAACGCGCTAAACTCCACATTGAGCTTCTTGAAGTTTTCGAATATGGTTCTGATGGGGTTGGGGAAATACTGGAGCCAGGGCATCACGTCCACTATGCTCCCAGCGCCCACTGTCTCGGTGAACTGGTGGTTCCTGCCCACCACCTGCTGGAACTCCACGTCCTCGTAGGTGTACCTCTTCCCAAAGCACACGGCGCTCATGATGTTCGCCGTGGACACCACCAGGTACGTCATGGGCTGGAAGTACTGCAGCTCCCGCGTCTTCCACACGAACAGCTGCAGCAGCTCTTTGATCTCGGACACAATGTGGTGCTCAAACGTCCTCTTGGTCTGCGGGTTCCCCGTGGAAAACATGCGCACTGTGGAGTGCGCCACTTTCCGATGCACCTTCCACCAGTCCGTGACGGTGCCAAACGCCAGGCTTTTCCCGCCGGAGATGAACTGGAAGGAGGTGAAGTCCGGTCTGCCGGCAAAGTCGAGCCCCTGCCTCACCAGCGCCTCTTTGATGGCGTTTCCATTCAGCACAACCACAGTCCGACTGCCCAGTTTGATCTGGAACACGTCGCCGTATTTCTTCGCCATGCGCATGAAGTACAAGTGCGGCGCATTCCCGAGCTGCGCCGCGTTGCCAATGAGCGGCCAGGCGAGGGGACCGGGCGGCCCGGGGAGAGACCGCTGCCGGAGCCACTGACACAGGTGGAGCGTCAGCAGCAGAGTCACACATCCCAGCAACAGCGCTCTCGGAGTCGCCGGGTTAAGCCCCTCCAGCAGTGCCACATCCATGATCAAGGGTCCTGCAGGAGCAACAGCGACAATTACATTCATGTTGGTTACGCACATGTCATTTAAGCTCCCTATAGTAACATTTATAAGTTGTATATGCAGTACAGAATTTGTTGTCTAGTGAGATCCATATAGAACGAAGAGTGTTTTTAAATACCTAATTATGTCCTTGGTTCATCGGTCTTAATGAGTTCCCCCAAAATATTTGTTTTTTTTTCCTTGAAAAAGAAAAAAGGAGCAAAAAGAAAGAAAGAAAACGGGCTACATCTTATCCAAAAAAAACAACAGCTTGTTAGTCTAAAGGAGTCTTCCCTCAACAAACCAGTCAGGTAAACACAGTCATTCTGCGTTCAGCCTGTTGTGCATCCATAGCAGTGTGTCTCTGTGTGTGTTTGCGTGTGTGTGTGTGTGTGTGTGTCCGCAGCCTGCATGCTTTAAAGCACCACAGCACAGAGTCAAGTCGTTTATCCCGGCAGAGCGCAGCATCATAGCCCGTCAGCGCCATGCGCGCGCCCGACAGCCTTCGACAGTGGGCAGGTTTGCTACAGAGGTGGGTGTCACCCCACACTCCAACATCACCTCCCTCCTCCTCCCACCTCCCTCCGCCGCCGTCTCGCTCCCTCACTCATAGCAGACAACAGGAGCCTTCAAACTGCAAACTGCGCAAAGAGGAAACAGCAACTGGACCAGACACCGTTATATGTTTTCATTTGTTCATACGAAACCATCCTAAATAAGAATAAGAATAAAATGATGCGCTCAGTGCAATCAGACATCTGTCATTATTTTGTTATTGTTGTCATTGCATATTTTATAATGGCAATAATAATGCTATATTATATATATATATTATAATAATATTAGGAGTGGTACCGTATATTAGTAAATGTGTGTGGAGGTTCACAGTTATCCAGGTCATGCTAACTTGAAAAATAGTACCCGACGACTGGCCTTGTGATTCTATGCCTTCTTCATTCATTCATTAAGGCTCCAAGTCAAAGTGCTTGCAGGAATGTGCGTGTATCCGCCCGCGGCGGAGGTAAAACCGGCACAAGTCAACTGAGTTCAGTTAAATTACAGGCTCCAACTCCCATTTCAATATAAACATCCATTTATAGTTTGAAGCAGATCTGGTGTCTTTATTTTTCCATTCACAAAAACAAGCATTACATTTACTGCATTATCGAAATGCGCGTGTGCAGAAGCATAGTGCACAGTGTTTTATTTGCAAGCAAGCTGCTTTTGTACGTGCAGGTGTGTAAAACACGATATCTATACATCACAAGCACAGTGTGCGGCGAAAAACAAAATAGTGTGTAGCATGTCAATGTAAACATCGCAGGGGTAGAGGTGATCATTGCAAACAGGACTCCGCACTCCCTTCACATGTGGCTTGTTTTTACTGTGTTGGGGGAGAATGGAAGTGTGTGTGTTACAAAGCTGTTTTTAATGTGTAACACAGTAACATGACAGCGCAGCTCGCGGCTGGGTTTGCTATGACGACACAGACTGCAGTTGTTTGTGGGTGCGTTTTCCCATTAAGCCACCAGGAGGAGGCGAACCCCGTGTTGTAACCCATTAATTGTCCCTAATCAATTAACAGCAGACCTGTCCCCTTCCTCCTCAAGCCGCCTCTATGCCCATAAGATCACAACCAATGCATAGGAGAAACCGCTGTTGAAGGTTAAACGAGGCTAATCGACAATCGACTATGTATCTGTAAAAATAATCCAAATTTTAAGCTGTGAATATAATGATACACGTCCCTCTCTGTTCAGTCAGAGCCGATGCTTCGGGTATGCCTCATCATTTCACAGTCCGTTCCTATATTTATTATTTATTTATTTGCTCCTCCAGCAGATAGCCTTTCATGTGCCCGCCGCAGTCAGGGGACATGTGGGTCCCCGGTCCTCTGCTCGGGTCTGGTTCCGTCGGGATCCAGCTTCAGCACCGCGGACAGCGGCTCCGAGCAGCCGTGATGGTGGTGACGGCCTCTGACCCTCCACTGCTCCTCTGAGCTGCTGCTCCAGTTGCCTCAGCTACAACCACACTCTTCCGCCTCTTTTCATTCCATGACGCACAACTTTATCTTACGTGCACATAAATGCCATTAAAACACCAGGTGAGGGTTTGAGTGACTTTTGATTAGAAAGAATCTTATTTTATGGCTGTGTCCTCAAGAGAGGGAGCGCGTCAGAAACACTAAGGCGCCCTGACCCCCACTATTTAATGTGCCGTTTTACGCAGTGCATATTACACCGAACTGTCCTAATAATGTCTAGATTTCTATTTCTATTATTTTTATTTTATATTCACCATAGTTTTTGAAAAAAATATAATAGTATTACAATAGTGTGATTATTTTGCGGAGTAGTATATAAAAATCATTGTAAAATACGTTTAGTCAGGCTTAATGCTGGACTTCTCTGTTACATAATATCACAATTATTATGATATGTTATAGCAGATTAATAAAGACATTAAATCTAAATCTCATTCATCTTATTAAATTTTTAGTGATTTTCTTTCTTCTCTAACTTTATTTGGATATTACAAATATATTAAAAATGCAGAGTCAGACACTTACTGAATCAGGGCCCTCCAGTTGTTCCTCTGGCTGATGAGCCTCAGGTGACTGTGATCTTGCTGTAATTCAGTAGTGAATGAATCTGTGAGGGTGGAGACAAGCCGGTGAATGAACAACTGGTCCCAGCCTCCTTCACTGGCAGGACTCAGTTATTAGAGTATAGGCCCCCTGCCTTTTCTTCCACTGAGTAACAACATGTTGGATATTTCTATTTCTAATAACATGAGGTTTAGAAACTCCAAATTACTGAAACTATTATTTGTAGCTTTTTTTAAATTCTGTACTCTGCAGACCAGTATTGTTCTCTTATTGTAATAATACTAAAGATTTTATAAATTACCAAATAAAAAATAGTAAGTATATTTATATCAAGTTATTATTATTATTATTGTTGTTGTTGTTGTTGTTGATAATAATGATAATAATACTCCTTGTATCTCATTATTACCACAAACACACACACACACACACACACACACACACACACACACACACACACACATATGTATGTGTGTATGTGTGTATATATATATTGCAGAACAGCTTCCTGAGTAGTGTGAATCATCAGTAAGTGGCGATTCTTTGCCCACACATTGGCCTCTGCCTTGGGCCCCCAAAGCTCCTTACTGTGCACAAGTTCAGTTTCAACACCAGTTTCCTTTCCCACTTGACTGACAGCTCAATTGCTCATTGCGTGTGAGTGAACATGGAGGTCAGGGAGGAGCTCAGGAAGGTGTGTACAGGTGATGATTTGCTCAGTCAGTAAAGGTACAGTTACATCGCATATTTTCAGCCTGGCAAGACAGTGATCATGCTGATTCCAACATTTCTCACATTCAGAGCATAGTTACAGACAGAGGAAATCACAGTAAACTGTATGAGGAAGTCCGGTCGTCTGCAGACACGATATATATATGAAAGGGGCAATTACTTTGATTTATGTCCATAATTAGAGGAAACATTCACAGACCCCTGGAAAAGCTGCGCGCCTTCTACAGCACTTACGGGGCTTATCTACCTCTCTGAATCAATGCTGTGAACTTCTGGGGTAAACAGAGGAACAGAGGGGACTGCCCAAGGCTATTCTGAAGGTGCTGAGCAGTCACGCACATGTGCTTCATCACAGGGGTGACAACTGAAGGAAAAACCTTGACAACTTCACTAAATACCGGTCTTCTTTCACTCTCTGAGTCCTTGTCAGGGTTGAAGGGACAGGATAGAGCTGCTAACACACTTGTTTTTTTTCTTTTGGAGACCCTGATGTGGAAGTGCGGTTTTATGCTGCAATAACGAAAATCTATAAAACAGGGGAAGTGACGCTTCAATGCATTTTAGCAGATACATCGGCCTACACACAAAAACACTGAAACTGAACCAGTGTTGAAAGCTTTTGTTAATCACTGATGCTAAAGTCCTAAAGTCCTATGAAAGAACATTTAGATTAATGTAAGTTAAAGCTTCAGGCAAAGGAAGCTTATCGTATGTACAGTACCATCACAAAAACATTGGAGCGTATGGCGGCCAGTGAGCCAGATATTTATCCAAAATAGTCAGTGCTTTAAAGCAAATTAAAATGAATGTTAACCTGAATTAGTAAATGTGAGCATAGTTTCCTAACAGCTATAAGCACAGCCATACGCATATCCACAATACAACATCATTAATTGAAGATATATATATATATAATACTATATGAATGACAAATACTGCTTCTTAACCACTGTCTGTAACATTTAAAAACATGAAGAAATAGACAAGTATACACACACACACACACACCAGGATTGTCCGTATGGCCCCATCTTGTTAATTACGTTCCATTAGAGATGAATCAACCTGCCGCTGTGTGATTGGTCTGACTACAACCAAACCAAACTGTCATCCAGCTTGGCGACGAGTCAGGGAGAGTTGAACACTGGGGCAAACCCTTTTACTTTGGTCCAACAGCAAGCGCCTCATTACGACTGAATAACCCCGGTGACTCCCAATGTCAGACTTTTCTGTAGCTCCCCCTCCATGACTGTCACCCCAACATTTCCCAGAAGTCCTCAATCCCATGTGTTTCCTTTTCTTTACTAGCGCTACAAAAAACCAGCCCTTTCCATCGAGGTTCATGAGAATGATGCTAATGAGTGTTACAAGTATCCTAATGACCTTGCAGATTAACTGAGTGCACATTGAGGTACCTCTATCTGTGTGGCCTTATTTTTGTCCGGCCAAGTGCTACGGAGGCCCTTGCCAAAGCGTAGTCAGCAGCCCGTGAAGGCGTCTCCTTTCCATTCTCACACTAAAAGGCCATTTTCCCTCTGAATTCTGAATCAGCGTGCATGTCCGATTTTTGTGTGTGTGTGTGTTACTGGAGAAAAAACCTTTTCAGGGGTCTACAGAGTCCAGCTAAACCATTGACACTTCTCGGGAAACAATAAAAGGCTCGTTGCATGTGCACCCGCATGACTGCGCTTTTCAAATGCCAGCTAAAAAAGCCTTGCCCGCTTCTATCCTAGTAACCGTTGTCGTCGGTAATTGAAGGCTGACCAGATGCCTATGTGAAATAACAAGTGAACAGAACGTGAGAAGCTTTTAATGAAGATGGAGGTGTTTTGTTTTTATGGATCGCTGTGTGAAAGGAATGAACTGAGGCTTACGGAGGAGTGAGAGCTGCTGACAAGTTTGATCAGCAACTCAGACCCCCCCCCCAAAAAAAAATCGGTGATGACATTTTTTTTTCTTTTTGTGACATTTTGTCTCAAAAAAAGTGTGCTTATAAATGGTCAGTGCAGGAAACTTTGAACCAAATCACCTTGTGAATATTAGTCACATTCAGTCTTTGTGCAAAGTGCTTATGTGTACATCTAAACCAGATATACACATTAATATAATATCTTACAACTGTGCTCACAGTATACAGGCGTATGCAGAGGGACCACCAGAGACAACAGCTTCTCCTTCAAGCTCCTGACGAGGCCCAATCTTATCTAGTCTCTGCATGATCACACCATCACTATTGTAGCCCAAACCTGGACTGTCAGTAAAAGTCACTGAAGCTTAGTTGTCTCCCCCCTTGTGTTTATCTCTTCCCTCCTGTGAGGGGTCAAAGGTGAAGCAGCGCTCAAAGGGAAGCTAAGCTTGTCCTCTGAGACCCCCTCCCTTCGCCTGTCTTTGGTGTTTTTACAAGAAAGTAATGATGACGGACAGTCACGCACGATAGGCTGCAGCCTGCAGAGGTGGAAGTCACGCAAGGTGCCGTGTCTTGTCCCGGGCAAAGCTCCAATCTGCTGTTTGAACCCAAGCAGCAATATTTGCAGAGGCAAAAAGTAGGGGCCCGAGATGATCAGTAATTAGCCTGGCAGGAAGCTCCGGGGCAAAGCTTTGAAATGATCTTGGGCTAGTAAACTGTTTAGATTGTCCAAGCTTTTTGAACAGATACAATAATTTCAAGGGAATGTTCATCGTTTATTTTTTGTATTTTGTAATTAAAAGAAAGACTGGGGGGCAACAGAGGTGGAGATAAGAATGGAATCTACATGTCCCATAATGCAACTCAGTTGCAACTCATTGTTTTTTTTTACCCCTCTGCCTCATAACTGTGCAGATCTTTTCAGCTCCACTAGCCCTGTTTTTATCATAGCACTTCTCGTTTTAAGCTCTAATGCAAAGGTAACCTTGATGACATCATTGGGGTTATTTTGTGTGAATCAATGACATGATAGAGCCGTCATTCAACAAAGCTCAAACAGTCTTTGTATCACGTTGCAAATTATTGCCTTATGTTAGTGTCTTCATGGCTGGAGAAGCCCAAACAAATCCAGCATCAGTCCTCTGAAGCATTAAACTGTGACTTATTTCACTAGTCATGTGAAAACTAAGCTTTATAAAGTGCCTGGTCATAACTGTGGCATGATGTGATCTGGGTGGGAACATTGCAGACAATGTATTTTTCTATGTGGAGACAGTTATATAGTATATTTTTATTCTGTAATGTTGTTGCTGAAGCTCATTGTCACAGAAACAGAGATCCCATGTTGGACTGTGTTTTCAGAGGAAAATTATCTTGAGGCACATGATCAGAGTCGACTCACTGATCATATAGTGGACTGTATTCTGGGATTCTTTCTCCAGGACACGATCCTGTCTCCAACCGTATCTCCAGAGATGCTCTCCTGCTGTTCACCTTTCTGGGACATACTGGATGGCAATGACGGAAAAAGAGACACAGTCGGTTTACTTCATGGTGGATTTTTTTTACTGGACACGACTCCAGTGATAAATGATTAAGCTACTGGAAATCACTGAAATGGATAATCAACATTACCTGCTTTCTCAGCTTCACTTCTGTGTACCTGTGCCAGTCTGGTCTCTATTTGGACTGGAAAAAGTACAGTTGCAATGGAACACTGAGGACAAGTTTACTACATGATCTAGCAATTTTTATAAATTATTTTGTCATCATAAAGCAGATCATAGTCATAATTGGGGCATGTACGTTTTAAGTTTTCTGGCTAAAGGGCGATCAGAGGCCGATCAGAGAAGCATAGATCAAATTCCCTTGAGTACCGAGAGATTTATTACCACTAAAAAGCCTCGTGGCAGACCTGGCTGTAACTAACTGCTCGACATGGAAAGTCGTGACAACAAGCAGCTTTCTGCTCCCAAGGATGTATTTCTGCCACCTTTGCCTATGCCTGTGGACTTAAGTGATAAATCAGACAGCATATATCCCTGTGCACCGGTTGCTAGCAGAATTTATAGTCACAGGATGGGAGTAATAAAAAAAAACTGAGAATTATCGTTGGACACAAAATGTCTAAATCCCCCTAAAGCAGGATGAGTCACAAAGTAGTTGAACATGTTTTTACAAGAACCGAAAAGACAAGATGTAAAAATTGTTTTAAAAAAAGTTTTTTTTTAAATGTCCAGCGTAAGTAACAAGAGATAAATGATAAATGTACAGTTAAGGAAATAGAATTTTTAAAAAATCTCAGTTTACGAAGGCTGTTGAATTTTCCCTGTCAGGACCTGGGGTAGAATAGGTCCCCAGACCCCCTTGCTGATCGTGAGAGGCGACAAATGGGGCAGAACATGATGAGTTGTAATGTAATGTAATGTGATATATTGTAACAGTTTAAAGTGATTTAATGTGAAACTATGTACACTGCACTGTGTCGCAGTGTTTAAAATTAAATTAGCTCAAGGACTCTCAAGACATGTGTGAGTGGTCTGATCCATCCCAGTAAACATCATAACGCATCACTGCTGCAGACTAAAGCAGTTCAGTGTTCAGCGCCACTGCAATACCCAGCACAGATAATGCAGCAGTCAGCCTACATATTGCACTGACATGAACTGACACCTCTGGAAGACTAAAGAAGTTCCATCCCCAAATCTAAGAACGAACCATTATGACATGAATAGCTGTTTGACTGCCGTGTATACTTTACAGATGACTGATGTTGTTTTTCAGTATTGAGAGCATGGTTTGGACAGACTCCTCCCTCTGGTCCCATATGAGGCTACAATCAGGCTCTGTACTGTACATTCTGAGCTTATTGTTCCACTGGGGGATTGGTATTTCCTTTGGACCCATTGTTGCTGCTGATATGATGCTAGCGTTCATATCTTGCCACTATCGGCAAGATAAGTTATTATAGTGCAGGCTTTATTTTATGTACTAATTTTTGCTGTTATCTACCTTTATTTATTAATTACTTCTCTGGGTTTGTTGACATGATCAGCTGTGGGTATAGAAACATGGGAGGGAAAACATGATTTGCACATTTCTTTTCAATAGAAAGACATTAAGAATATTTTATTATTGTATGAACGTTCACAATGTGTTTTCTTCTCTCCTTGTGTGTGTGTGTGTGTGTGTGTGTGTGTGTGTGTGTGTGTGTGTGTGTGTGTGTGTGTGTGTGTGTATAACAACCTTTAGTTTACGGCTGATTCATCCATCTTTTCCAGCTTGCATTCTTCTTAGTCTTTAAAATGCTGATTGATTGATGTGTGGGGGGGAAATGTGTGGTCATTCATACAGAAAGACCAACCAAAAGAAATGCATAATATGTTTCTTTAACCTACAGTGGAAACAAACTACTTCCTCTCCACCCACATCCCTCTTCCCTCCAATGATTAAAACCCCCTGACAAAAAATAAAATAGAGTCCCAGTGGAGCTGATTCTATTGAGAGAAGGAAGGGTGGAGGAATACAGAGAGAGCAACACGGCAAAACATACCTTATCATCTGAGCTAAAAACAAACTGTAGTGATGCACACACACACACACACACACACACACACGCACACACACACACACACACACTCACACACACACACACACGCACACACACACACACACACACACACACACACACACACACATACACACAAGGTGACTGAGTTCTGTTTATATTTGCTGAATTACACCAATTCTGATTCAGCTTAAACTGCCTGAGTAAATCTGGTTGTTTAAAGAAACCATATGTTTCCATATGTTTTTAAAATCAAATCCATCTTTTTAATTAAATACTGTGAAAATAAATTAAATACTTGAAATCATTTCTTTAAAATGTGTTATTGCAGTGTTAAATTTAGCGTTTAATCAGTAATCAACTTGTCAAATCATCTACAGATACAATTTAGCATTTTATGGCAGTAATATTGCTAAGCAGGACAAATCTGATTTTTATACAATTTCTAAGACTTAAATAATATAAACTATAATAAACTATAGGCCTTCAACTCTTTATTTGCATTTAAGCAGAGTTCAAACTTGACACCCCAGTTACTGGTGATTTGGCCCCTGTGCAACAAAGGACCATTGCTAAGTAAATACCCATAAAGCCTGGTGGAGATCCCCTGCTGTGTTGGGAGGAAACGGTCTCACACACAGCACAAGCATGCGCACACACACACACACACACACACGCAAAGACTCCAAACTGACTGAGAGACCTCGGCAACAGCTCTCTGGAGCATGACGTTCTCATTGTGTTGCCACAACACTGTCACAGCTCCTCAACCTGTTGCAGATGGAGGTGACAGCAGAGTCCAGACACACTTGGACAATCAATCTGAAAAGCGGAACAGGATTCTGGGGCCATGGGAGAATGAGCAGTGAACCTGTCAGCAATGGTTGCCTTGCTACACTTGCTCTTGTTTCATGTTTTAACTTTAATTACTGATCAAGTGATCATTTGCGAAACCACATCGTTACTGGTTTTGGTTCACTCTTGCAGCTCTCATCAGCTGTTTGAAACAAAGACGCTCCTGCTTGTCAGCACCAAACAGCCCAGTGGTATATTGATTTAAATGCATGAATATAGTATATCTTTCTTTTGCATAAAATGAACTTTTTTTAGTAACAAAACGGTCACATTGAACTCTTGAGGATAAATATTGTAATAATAACTGGAATCAAAATTAAATTTAAAGTGAAGTCCGGGCACCTCTTCTTCTGAAAACGTTGTATCATTTTCTCTTAAGGCCATGTTTACATCCCTACGGCTAATTTAATTTGGACACTGGTGGATAATGGTCTTTATAGTGCAGATGAACCCACAGTAAAATGCTGACAGGTCAGCTTGTGGTCAAATGTTTGTAGGTGACCGTCCACAGCCGATCTCTGGCCGTCGCCAACCGTCGACATGCTCTGATAACTCAGACTGAACTCTAATTGTCTTGTCTGAGTTGGACCTCCAACAGCTCACTGTGCATACAATGAGGTGTCAAGGCCCTGATGCTTCAGGCTCCATCCACTGAGAATGTCCAGTCTAGTTCCTCTGAGGTCCTCAAACCGAGAGCCATCAATTTACTGCATGATTCAGACAGTGATCATTAGTGCATCTTTGTGGAAACTCCTGCAGCTTTCACATTATGGATCCACTCCCAGTGTGACAGCAGGTGCTGCTGTTGCCAAGGAGCTAACAAGATGCCAGGATGATGTGGGTTTGTTTTGTTTCTCTGTTTAAAGACTGGACAAAACTGAAGTGCTGCTCTGGTACTGTAGCAGAGAGGTGAGAGGTTTGGCCTGTCACTCTGGATTACTTCACTTTCAGCAGGGCTTTGATGAGCACTGACAACGTTCAGGAACAGATGCTTCCTCCCTGTGTTTGAATTGTCTGTTGTGTGTGTGTTTGTGTGCGTGCATGTGTGTGTGCATGCAAAAGTAATTCACAACATTGCACCTTGTTTTTTTCTCTCTTTCTTTCTCGCCGTCATCCAAGTTCAGTCATTTCCATTAACATGGTGCATGTACACTCAGCTGGATTTATGAATGGAATGTGTCCATTCATAAAGTGTCTGTTTTCAGCCTTGTGTGTCTTTTTTTTTTCTGATCGACATTCTTTGTAGTTTGCATTCCAGTTTGTCACCAGGTCACGGAGTGTGATTGTCAGGCTGAATGGGACACACCAAACTGGACGGACAGGGTTACAGCGGTAGGCGCATGCAATGCTCTATAATCTCCTGACTCTTGCTGTCTCACGCGAAAACACACCTGCTGAGAGACCTGCTCTGCAGAACGACTGCAAAATGTTTGCAACAAATTAGCAATGAGCGTTCGTGCAGTAAAAGAAAAAAATGAAAGGAGCAAAATAAAAATGTTTTGATGCCGTTTTAGTTTTCGTCTTGTTAAAATCATTAGCTGCCTGTTTGTTGTTCTTCATGCTCACAGCCTGTGTGTGTGATAGATGAGGAGACAGGGTGCTCAGTCAGGAGCAGATGAGGGTGTTCATGGGTAAGATGAGCTGTCGATGAGTTATTGTTACAGCGCAACCATCTCGTGCGGTGGCTCTGCCCTGACAACTCTCTGCTGCACCGGCTTCTCACGAAAAGATTGGCCGAGGGAGGGGAGGATTTGCAGTGCAGCGCAATATCTAATGAAGAATCTCTCAGAAGTAGCTATTAGAGTCGGTTGCATCAGATAAATGGTGAGCTTTCATGGGTATCAAGATTTTGCTGAATGCCCTGAGAGGGCTCAGCACAGTGGGACAGAGCTGGAGGGGTGTTTCTGGTCCATTCAGGAGGGTGACAGCATAACAGGGACATAGGCTGAACCCTCACAGGCAGCGTCTTTCACTGAGTCCAGGCAGCATGACCTGTCAGAGAGCATGTGCAGTGCACAATGAGTGTAAATACCACACACTGATTCGGAGTGCATTTGCCAGGTGTTTAGACTGTCACATCATTTCTTCTAAAAGAGTTTAGTGTCAGTTACATGGCAACAGATCATTTTGATAATAGTCATTTGTTAAAATCATATGCAACACTCTTTGCGTTCAGGAGCACTTGACAGTCTGGACATACAATACCTCCAGCTGCCTGATGGATGGTGTGCTCACTATGCACACAATTAAACTCTGGTTCAGGGCGTGAAGGTACTGAAACACCTGTCCAGGTTGCATGCCGTTGATATTTATTCTGACTGAAGTGAAACGCTGTACATTCAATGTGATTTGGCCTGTAACATCCAGTCAGGACTCGAGGAGTAAAGCTTCTTCCCTGCTGCGACTGCATGTGGTTATGATGCACTGTCATTTTTTAATATTGTCGCAGTAAGTACATTTTATTTTCACCTAAATATCATATATATATGTGTGTGTGTGTGTGTGTTCTATTTATCATAGGCTTTTGGTTTATTATAGGCCTATCTTAACCACAGTATTATACTCATACATAAATGTTGTTTGTTCTATATGTTGCTGGACCTGTTTCATTCCATAATGACAAAATGAACTGAACTGAGGTGGACATGCAGAGACCTGTTTCATCAAAGCAGCTTTATGACAAAGATAAAGATGAAGAACATGTCATGTTTATTTGCCTGCACAAAAAGAAAAGAATCAGTTTAAATTGTTTACAAGGCACGGTTTTACTTTTGTTTACCACCTTTGAACCTGACAGGGTTTTTTTTATATTGAACGTGTTTATTCCGCGCTGACTAAAACTAGACAGAGAGGTATTATCCAAGGAGCTGTGTGAGAGATAAGCATTTATGATATTATGTGCATTTGTGCTGTGACCTGCCCCATGAAGACATGGGACCACATGAGATGGATCACACATTTACATCATCACAGGGTTGGTGGTTTGACCCTTCGCTCCTGTCAGCGTGTCCTTGGGCAAGATACTGAATATGGATTGTGAAAATGATGTAGTTCCTTGCATGCGCACTGTTTCCATTTGTGTCTGTAGGTGTTCAAGCTTAAATTAAGTAAATAAAGTGCACTACCATAGACTATCTACTGTCAATAGAAAAAAAATGTCACTTGTGGTTTCCTTCCGTAACCTAATAAATAATGGTAAATTTAAATTAATAATAAGGTTAAGATTGTGGTCTCATTTAGTTCTGTTGTTCAGTCAATGATGATGCATCGTGTTCAGTAATGTCATCATATTTCATTAATTGTGTGTTGACTTACAACACCCCTACTCCACCCACACAGGTGTTTTGATAATGTATTCATATATAGTGAGACAGTGTGGGTTGTTACAAACTGCATGTCAACTCCTCTAATACACAAAACACGATACATTCCTGAATGGGGGCCAGACAGCAATCCATCACTGAGTTGCAGAATCGGGTGATATGAGCATACTGGACTGACATGGATTGACACTGCCATGCGCAATGTGAGTGTTTTCTTCATCATAATTCTATATTTTACATCATTTTAGATTTTTATTCTTGAGTGATGCTCCCAGGAGATCTTACCTGCTGTTACAAGCTTCCTTGAGGAAATATTTACTGATGCCTGTTATTTTTCTTCTAGGGTTTACATCAAAGTTCATCAGCATCAAGCTTCATTTCTCTTCATAAGGGTAAGATCTGATTTATTTGTTCGAGAGCCGCTGCTGAAGTACTTAATCTTTTCTGTGATACTTGAGCCAGCCAGCCCTCTCTCACAGTACAACTGAAGTGAGTGTTTGGTAATTACCGGACTGCTGATGGTGGCACTGACAGCTCCCCATTGTGTTGTGTAAGCCCTGCTACTCCTTCACGGTGTTGACATGTGTGCGCTGAATTCAACACTTTCCACAGGTCTTAGTGACAGACCTTTGTTTTCGTATGTTTACTCGTTGCTAATCGATGTCAACATCTGTTCCCTTTTTTGCTCCGCCGCAGGTTAAATATAACACGCGAGACCACAAAACAAAGGTTCAGAGGTCACATAAATATGATGTACCCATCTATGTCATCACCAGTTGGTTTTTAGAAGCATTTCGTTCTAGCAGTTATATTTTCTAGCCAACATGGGAAATACAGCAATGCAGCTGAACTGGAAGCTTAGAAACCTCCAGAGAAATGGTGGTAAAATTAAACTAGCCTCCCCCAACGCGCCCCCCCCTCCCCCACAGTTGATATATTTCCTAAAAAATGATTGTCTACCTGTGCAGTACGTGATTCTGACACATTTCTATTTTTAACACTGATGTGTTCACTGGTGGATGCCATTGTGTTTGTGCTGCTGGCTCGCGTTTGTTGCCTGATGTTTGTCTGGAAACAGGTACAGTAAACAACACTGTGGTGCCATTTTGTCTGTATCTTTTTATAAAACCATTCGCAGCTTCCTGGTTTGGATTTACAGGGGTGGGTGGGGGCTTCCACCCAATATTCGAATCTTACGTTTGTATAAGTTCCAAAGCTCCTGATGTGAAATGTGTGTGCTGCCCTGTGATTGGCTGTCCAGGATGTAGCCTGCCTCTTGCCCAGTGTCAGCTGGGATTTGCTTCAGGCCCTGAGCCTTTTAGGTTAAGTGGAACAGATCATTTGTGTTGCCGTGTTGAGATCACATGTGAAACAACATACATATTTACTGTGTAACACACATATGTGTAATGAGAGCAGTTATCCAGTGGCAGGATTAAGCAGTAAGACCCAACAATTATCTGTTCACCAAACATACTGTTCCCCATGTGAGGCAGTTTGAGTCATTAATTACTACAGGGATGTAACCATAGTCTGGGTCATCATCAGCATATAGCACACCATGCAAGTCTTTATAAAGCCCGGGTCCCGACACATGATCACCAACCTGCTCACGACTCCTTACTCATGGGAAATAATCTTAGTCATCAAATCATTTTGAACACGTACTTTATGTGCCCTCAGGTTGTGACATTCATTTATTTACAACAACAGGGGCAGACATTCTCAGAAATTATAGTTGTGGTTGAGTTGATGCATCATGAGATGAACTTCCCTCTCCTTTGTAACTCAGTCATGACTAAAGTTATCTACAATGTCATATAAAGAAAAGGTTTAATTTTTTTTTTGTTTATTTTTGTACATATTATCTCATTTTTATAATTTTGTCAATCTCAACAATACAGCTGAGAGCAGTTTTGCACTCAAATGCCAAAGACAATGAGGTCTTTCAGTTCATTTGCTCATTAATACAACAATAGTAAATAAAAGTTTTGAACGCATGGATGCAGCACAGAACATAAAAGAACTGTTTATTAGTTTTTAACAAACAGCCGCAGACAACAAAGTCTCTGCATCATCATCATCATCATCATCATCGGTCTTTTTAAGTATATGTTTTCTCAGTTTGAGTTAATTGAACTTGAGTGTTTGCACTTAACAATTAGAGGTTGAACCTCATACTAACCTACTGACTCATTTCATTTCCTGGAGGTGACTGTGTTCACCAGTGTCTGCCTTCGGGGGAAACGGTGAATGCTAAAAGCAGAATTACACACAATTTCACAAACATTACAAAGGAAATAGAAATCATTGATATATATGATGGTCTCGACTATTTCTTGAAATATATTCAATAGTTGCTCGATGCGTAACTGTATTTATTTTATTTGCTAATTTTGTCTCTCTGTCTTTCTGTGATCAACAGTAACACAACCTGCTGCAGCTGTAAAAGTGTGACAACACCGAGCCCAACAGCACAGTAGTTAAGTTAATCATATGAATCATCCCTTGCTCAACTTTTTCCTTGACTTTCTCAATTTTTGACATAAATTATAAAATAATAATAATATTGAATAATAAAAATATGGATATAGTTTATATAAAACAAACACAACTTTTGGGATTAACTATAGACTGGAGCTTTAAAACTAATATATCGACCTTATATTCTTGACTATCATGTTTTAATATCATGCCCGCTCGCCACCATCACCACAACACCCACCCACCAACTGCTACTACTCTGTTGCACACTCCGCTTGAGGACCACCTGCTCCAAGTTTATTATTACTACCATACTGTGAGGTGCAAACTCATTGGGCCATAACAGGGCTGATCATTTGATAACTACTGCAGCTTAAAGCACACTACAGAAACACAGGTGTAGCTGTCCTCAGAGCACATGCTGCTCATATCAGGAGGACATTGCTGTCCAGCAAAGAGAGGGACTCATTGTTGTCGATTGGTGCTGCCATGCTGCATGGACAACAAAGGTTCCCTTGAGCCTGGGGGCAGGTCAGAGGTCCCATTCCTCTCAGCCAGGTGAGATAAAAGAAGCATCTGGCTATCAGTCTCTCTCCCTGGTAGGCATCTGTCATCAGCCTATATCAGAATCTAGGATCCTGCTTCATCTGTCATGAGGTGTTGGTAGAAGACCACAAGGATGTTTGGTGTGGAATGTAATTCACTCCCACGCTGATTGTTCCAGCTGAGTCCTAAAATAAATATGTCTATACAATGGCAGTAAAATGTTTCCTAATGTGCTTTTGTACACACACACACACACACACACACACACACATACACACACATATATATATATATATATATATATATATACACACACACATATATATATACCTAAAAAAAGACAGAAATATGTATCAGTTTCTACTGAATGAACGTGTGTTTGTATTTTTATGTCTGCGTGTAACCCTGCCCGCATTGTCTCTGCGTGTCTGTGTGGGTGTAGCATCATTCTGTTCTATTGATGCCTGACAAACAATCAAACGAGCTTTGGCAGTCTTTCTCTGATACTTGGACAGGTAGCGTGTAAAATACTATGTCACAAATATTTGGCACCATGAACAGAAACCGAGCTATTCATTAAGATCCAGGAAACGCAGCAGTATGGGAACTACCTGCATAGAATAATGTAACTAGATATGGGCCCTTGCCATAGACAGGCACAGGATATTTTTTCCAAAGCCGATCATTTCATTGTGTTTCTAGCAGAAAATCGTAGATTAATCCTGTACACGTTGGCTGTAAATTCATCTCTATGGCCTCAGTATATAGAAAAGGAAAATGTTTAATGATGGCTGAATGATGTCAAAGTAAACCCATAATACACGGACAGGCAGGAATGACGCACTGAATCCATATGGAGCCATGCTCCTTCTTGTCAGTGCCAGACCCTCCATCCTGAAGCCTCTCTCACACTGCTGCAGTTGACACAGGGCAAGTCAACACTCCTCTATGAGGACAGAAAGACACACACACACACACACAAAAACTTCCAATGGAAAGTGTCAGCACCCGCTGCAGTCTGAGCCAGCAGTTGCACCATCTGTTCTCTCCACTCTGTGCCTTCCAGTCAGGGAGTGCATGGAGAGGTTGACTCCACATTTTCACATCCCTTTGCAGAAACATTGTATCTGGTGTTGACTTTGGGCAGAGGGAAGAGTATGACCAGTCACCAGAACCTTTTGGTCTGTGTCCTATGTTCACTTGTGACCCATTATCACCAGTTTAAAGGTTTTGTGTTTCTGGAGCATTAGAGTTTCCCGTTTTTGGCTCTTAAGCCTGAAAGATCTTGAAGAATACAATAATAAAACCGTGCGCAAAATCGCTTTGGTGTTAAATGACTCACATCTGTGTTGTTTTATTTTTAGGTGGATGGATGGACAACACCACAGATATGGGCCCCACGTACAACTGCATGAACACATCCACGCCACTGCTCTCTCGCTCTCTCTCTCTCTCTCTCTGAGTCTCTGCCTGGTTGGATTCAATGCAACATGACTCCTCAAGGTAAGAGACTGCCTGAAAAAGTCAGAAACTAGTATGTGAGTCATTATGTGAGTCACGTCAGTGAACCTCTGAACATCGGCTGACTCACAGTTGCAGCAGTAGTTGGGATGTATAGACAGAGCCATATTGAAGAAGCAGTTGATGCAATGCAATGCAATGTAAGAGAAAATGCAAATGCTTCTAAATTGACACAATGATCATCTGTAGTGGTCAGGGTTTTGTTTTTCCTCAGACAGTGTGAAGGACATTGCATGAAGTCAGTCCCACAGACAGGACTTGGCATTCTATTCACATTCTATGTTCACATGAAACCAACATCAACATATGGATCTGACCGAGGGCAGCATGTTTGGTTTGACCTGGCCACGACCCCTGCAGTCACTGCATGATGCCGACCAACACGAATGGGAGGAGCATGAGTGCGGCGATGACATTTACAGACAATGAATGCCAGTTGGTAAAACCCAAGCACTTAATGAAAAGATGACTCCCAGTCCTGAAAGGCTCAGTGGGAGAGGAATATTCCAACATGTCAGTGATCCCAAAAAAGCAGCAAAAACAATGAGTGAAAGAAAAAGTGAAAACAACAGAGAGTGTAGCCTCTGATTCTCATCCAACTGAGAACTTGGGGAGTATTTAAAAGCAGAAGCAGAGAAAATCCCTCCAGCAGAGGTTCAAATGAGACTCATCACTGCCCAAATCTGACATCAGAAATGAAGCTGCATATAAACACACACTATACAGTGTGTACTGTGTATGCAGTCTCACTGATAAAGGGTTAGGGCTGACTTTGATGCACTTGGTTAGTGAGTACAGTGAACCCTCGTTTATCGCGGGGGTTACGTTCCAAAAATAGGCGAAATCCGCGAAGTAGTCAGCTTTATTTTTTACAATTATTATACAGTACTATAGAACGGAACCAAAGTTTAAAACCTGTTTTCAGGCCCAAGCATTTGTTTAAGAAATAAAAATAGAAGCGTTTTCTAACAAATAACTATGATAGTTTTTAGAAAATAATCATTTTAATAATCAACCTACGCGGTTGGACACATTGTGACTGACGCGTATTTCACAGTTCCTCTGACTGTGCCTCTTCGTGCTGACTCTGCTCCGCTGTAGCGTCTTTTTCTACTGAAGGCCGTGGTGCAGGTGTCTTTGTCGGTGCAGAACGTTTCGTCGACATTGTTGGTTTTGTCGTGGAGACAATATGCAAACATGTAAATTTGCCAAGCTGAACGCATTCTGCACTGGACAGAGACGAGGCACGGAGGAGATTGATTGACATTGGCCTACAGTCCCTTAGCCAATCAGGACACAGAGTAAAAGATAGCGAATGGGTAATTGATGCTGGTGGAAAGGTGAATCACTGTGGTGAGTCCGGTTAGAACTCAAAAAAAGACTCAGTAACTAAAGCGCAGTCTAAACATGGTTTTCATCTTCTTCTCACAAGATAAAATTCTTTCCAGAAAGTTTCAACCAATATTGGGTTGAAAATAGGACAACACCGACTTCTTACAGAACAGGAGGCAGCAGTGATAACACAAACCTGAAAGCTTCGTGTGGCGATTGCGTCCTTGTGTGAGTAGTCATCTGACACTTGATGCTGTCACTTGACTGAAGTGTTTCAACTTTCTAAATGTCCCTTCAGGGTGTTGTTTTTTTTTAAGAGGCAAATATGTGCAAACTGATGATGATGTCAGAGTTTCAAAATCACACAGGGAAGAATGAGTTGCAGATCATTTTTATAAATTTCAGATGAAGCCCTGCCGGCCACAGAGCTGACGCTGGTTCTAAATGAACATTATGGTATGACCTTTAATTTCAGCCTCAGTCCAACCTGTGTTACAAAACCAGAGCACAAGACTCTTCCATTAAGTGAACCTTTTGCTACGAATACAACAATGTCGGATCCCAAAAGCCTGACATGTGATATGTTTTGTTAAGGCTTACATTGCTTTCCCCAGTCTACAGCATTATCTACATGGTAACAGCGAGTTGTGTCTGTGTTGTGGTTTGAGTTGTGTGTATCAGACAGAAGCATCAAAGCCAAAAGGAGGTGATACACCTCCTCCAGCCACCTGTCTCAGCCTGTCTCATCTTGTGCTCGTCCAGTCAGCCTGAAAACAGCCATTTGAGATACACTGATGTCATGTGGAAGCAGTATAGCGTAATTCCTCCAGGTTCGCAGAGCTCCATCCTGAGCCAGCGACACAGAATGAAAGTTGTGTAATATTTATTCTTTTTTTTTTTTGAACTTAAGTTTTTTATTGAACTTTTCTTAGGCTTGGTACATGACAAAATAAACACGTTTATACAGGAGCAAGTAATATATGATTAAGAATTGACTCTAATAACAGACTTTGCTCAGTTGCCTCAAAAATAGGCAACTAATCCAGAACAGAGTGAGTCCATAATGATGTCCGCTCATACCTTCACGGTAGTACAGGACCCCACTTGGGAAAAGCACAACAAAGACAAGAATACCAAAATCCTAGTGGGGGTCACGTTCTACCTTTATGTACCGTAGTTTCAAAACCTGTCCCAATGGGTCACCTCCTCCTCCCTGTCATCACTCAATCTACTAAGCATACATTCATAGGATGCCATTTTAGTCATTGCACACACCCATTCTTTCGCTTGTGGAATTTCTGATGCCTTCCAATGTCTTAAGATGACTCGACAAGCTGTTGTTGTACCCACCGTTGTATACTGCGTAATCGAGACTTGTCCCCCAATAAACAGAGCTCTGGACTTATAGGAATCTCTACTTCAAGCTAGTTAGTTAAAATATGTAAAATCTGATTCCAGAAAGGTTTAACCAAAACACATTCCCACATACAGTGGAAGAAGGTACCTGTTTCCTCCTTGCATTTCCAACATAAATCATTGCCCAATAGTTTCATCCTGTACAGTCTGAATGGTGTGTAATAGTATCTATGTAATACATTATATTGTGTAAGTTTGCCCCTAGCCTCTCTCACATATTTACCACAATCAGCCACAATTACAGCCCATCTATTTGAATCTCTCCACCAAGGTCTCTCTGCCAGATCATCCTTAACTGGCCAGAGTCAGTGCTGAGAAAAGAATTAGCAATTTTGTAAAATTGTGAGGCTTTTTGTTTTCTGAGTGGGAGTTTCATATAGTCACAAATTATATTATCCGTAATATTGTATGGCTTTGAGGTAATACAACTCCTCATTTGTAAAAATCTCTAAAAGTTATCTTTTCCCATTAAGTCAAATTTCTTCAACAGCTTATCATATGACAAAAACAGTCCATCTTCAAACAGATCATGTAATACTTATTCTTGATGATCTTGATGATTACAAAATCAATGGAACACTTAATTATCTCAAACTGTATTCAAACTGTGTTAGCACACAATAAAGAGCACTTTCATGACAGTTGATAAATGCTTTGAGGTTTCCGACTTTTGAAAGTCACCTCAACAGGCATGACACCAAAATTATTGTCACTGATTTTTAATAAGTTATTTACTGTCTTCAACAAACATGTCAGATTATACTTTTCATAGGTGTTCACATTCTTATCATAATGCTGTGTATTATAATTAGTGTAACTGATTGTTTCCAAGTGAAGATTTGGGTTGTTGACAGAAATCCGACTCATTGATCACATAAGACACAATTACAAGGATTTTGTCAGTATATTGTAACATCCTCATTCATTTATCTGATTTATTTCCCTCAGCGAGTGGTGTGACAGTCGGGGCAGAGATCATTCAGTCAATCAACACATCAACACTTTGAGAGTCAGCAGCACTTTTGTTTCTCAAGTGAAGCAGGAGAGACACTTTCACTGAAAACTACTATGTTTTTTTTTTCTGTAAACCTGCTGCAGCATGAGGTTATCAAAAACAGTACAGGAGGGAAAAAAATGACAGTCATATTGTGAATTATTTGTTATGACTATATATATATATATATATATATATATATTAATGTGTGTGTACAGTACATTTATAATGTATACAGAGCCAAAAAACTACTAAACAATGTTTTTATTGAAGCCATCCACTGGCACACACACACTCTCACACACACACACACACACACACACACACACACACACACACACACACACACACTAGATACTGATTTTTGCTCCAGCCAGGACTGTACTAGGAAAGACAGGGAAATTTTCCATGGTGCAGGCTCTTATTCCAGTGACCACACATACTTTGCCTCCCTCCCTGCTGCTGCGCTGGTTCAGCGGCCGGTCAGCTGTACTCAGGTGTATCTGCACACAGACAGGGGCTACAGGAAGCTCTGGAAATCTGCCACACACACACACACACACACACACACACACGGGGAGGTCCAGCGAGCAGGAACACTCCCACACATCTGACTGATGCTCAATAATCATTATTGAAGCTAATGTGGGCGAGAGGTTGCCTTAGGTCCCTGACACACTATTTATAAAAGCTTTGCAGAAGAGCATATCACCTCTTGATCATTGTGAGCATTGCATAACAGCCTGAAGAGACACCGTTCTGCCACCGATCATGTTATTTTTGTTTGTGTGTACGTGCAGGTTGCCAGAGTCCCCTTGTTACCATGACAAGTGCCATTAGGCACACCAGTGTTTCTCTATTTAGACTGTGGTTCCTACATTCCCCTGGCCTTGATAAAATCTCACATCTACGTGTGTGCGTGTGTGTGTGTGTGTGTGTGAGAGAGAGAGAGAGGGATTGGACCTTAACAAAGACAAAACGGCTAAGTTCCTTTCTATCACAGCATCATCACTGGCATGTTCGAGCCATATCATTTAGATCTGGAAAACATTTAATATTTAATCGAATGGCGAGTTGAGAATGGCATGGATGAGCCGTACAGTATCTGTGTGGAGAATCCTTATATCTTGATTTGCAAGTGATGTGCACGCCACCTGGGTCACGTACTGCTCACCGCCTGCCAATACAACTGAGGCTCTATTCCCTCCAGCTTACCTGCCATTCATTTAAACCCAGCCCCCTGTAGTGAAGACAAGGTCAAGTCATGATGTGATTCATTTCATATAATATTCTAGTATGATGTTCCATTGCCTCGTGTACTATAGCATAATGTACCGATATATGATACACCTGTGGAATGTGATATGTGTACAAATTGATGTTAAGTGTTAAATAGAAACGGATACGGAAACAAGCTGACCAAGAGAACCAAAAGACCAAAAGAACCAAGATAAGGTCACGAGAGCACGGCAGGTGATGGTTAAGTGTTTACGGAAAAATAAGACAGATCAAAAGTGTTGTCTCCCTGCTATAAAGAGGCTACAAGGTGTTTGGTGGAACAAAACACTTGTCGCGGGGATTCGTGCCCAGCTGAGAGATAGCGTGACTATGTGCAGCCATGGCCACCCACACAGATAAAAGAGGAATGGTGTCGTGCAGACAAAGACACCAGGCCCCACTGGTCCTTCAGATGCCTGCGCTTTCTTGGAAGAGTCACACACTGTTAAGGAAGTCGTTTTCTCCCTCCCCCCTTCACATCAGAGGGGAATTTCCATCTTTGCACTTGTGAGTTTGCTCGTTACATTTCCACTGTTTATGTTTCTCCTCCACTTTTTATGGGAAGGGGTGATTAAAAACGGATTTTGGTTTCATTTGCTGTCAGTGACGCTTTTAATCAAGCATGCTCCTCCGTTGCATGCAAGCAGCAGGTGTTGTTTGTTCTGACAGATTACAGCAGGTTAGGCCTCTCACACTATCCCCTGATTTATAGTTTGTCTATGACATTATTCTGTCCAACATAATTGATATAATTAGGTCAGGCTTCTGCTGAGCACTGATCAGGAGTCAGTTTCCACACAGTTCATGTGAGAAGGATTGTTGTGATTTCTGGCTGGGTTTGGTACAGTAGTGCAACAGGCCTGCACACTGTTGCGTGTGAACTTGTCTGGCTTGTTGCCAGATATGAGAGCAAGCTTAAGGACGGGTTGCATAAGAAATGAGGTATGTTTTGATTTTGATGGATTGTGTGTTTAAATTGGCAATATCCATGGTCAAGTGTCACGTAGGACATTTAATTATACAAGCGATGACACTGATTGCTTCATGATCATTTTGATTATCGTCACTGTGGAGATATGATTTAGGTGTGGGTGATATAAATAGGATCCAGTCACGGAACTACTACAATAACTAAATACATCACCAACAAATGGAAAATTTGTCCATCATGGAAAATGATGTGATACTGTGTATCAGGGTTACAACTGAGTCTCATAAAAACAAATGTAATGTCATTTTTTTGTGTGGGTTTCAGTAGTGGGTTTTATTTTGATTTGTGTGTACGTGTGTACTTATGTGTGGGTTTTCATGTGGTTTATTTCACAGTTTTTAGTATGCACTTACAACTCTGGTGGTTGTAAATTCTAGCAGTATTTTTAAAAACAGTACTACTTTACAATTTGCAGAATCATTCAAGTTTCAGAATCAGAATCATTCAGTTTTCTTTATATGACTAAAAAAAGGCCGAACATTTCGAGTGATTTATTTACGTGGAATCAGTGTGGAGTTCAAATTACTGGCGTCCTCTAGCGGATGAAACCTGTAAGCGCTGGGCGCTTATCAGAACTACAAGCCCCAACATGCAGTGCACCCGGCAGCGCTTCCGCATTCGGGCGTAGCGTGCTGCTGTAGTGGACAGTATGAGTGTGAAGGCAGTGTTGTTTGATCTGGACAACACGCTGATTGAAACACAGCGGGCAGGTGAAGAGGCGATACAGACGGTAAGAGATGTGTATTTCTTATATTGCATATATAGCTACCGTTCATATTTGTAAAAGTAACGTCCAGTTATAGTAGTGGATGGAAGGGGGCAATGTACTGTTTTTTTTAACCTTCATTTGCTGTAATGCTGTTATTTACTTATGTATTCATTTGCCATGTTGGACTGGGATTTAAATGAGTTCAGAACTGAAACGGAGTCATCACATTGTGAAACTGATCAGGGAAACTGCTTGAACACAATTCATTATTTAACATTATTTCATATCGCTGACTAAAATGCAGTGTGTGTGACCAGAATTATTAGAATACTTGAAAGGTTTCTGTTGTTTTTCGTTGAATTGGCCATTAAAATACCCATAAAATGAACGAAATATCCCGAAAGCCATCATCATTATGCTATGTAAACCATAGAATAGAGCTATCATAAGAAGATTTAGGTCATTTTCCTTACAAAAAACAATGGCGGTGTCACACAGCCACAAGCCAAATGACTTGTGGGATCACTGTCAGGTGTGATGGTGGATAAGTTGAAGGTAATGCAAAAGGTGGACACACCAAATATAAAAGTGAAAAGTGGATAAAGACAGTTCATCAGAGCAACCATCTGCATGTTTCATGAACATCATGAAATAAAATCGTGTTCTGGAGGCAATAAAGGTAAATATTTTCAGATCTGCCAACTGTTCTGATCATTTTTGGCTCCCACTGGTTATAAGCATCACGGAGCGACGTTCCCACATCCACCAAGACTCTCGGCCCAGTTTGCCTTCATACAGCCTCAAGCTCTCTCTGTCTCTCTCTGTGTGTGTGTTTGTGTGTGTGTGTGTGTGTGTGTGTGTGTGTGTGTTTTACAGACCAGTGAATTTCTGAGGACCACATTGGACCTCGACGACGACACCATCAACAGCATCTGTGTCAAGTTCAAGCAGAAGCTTTTCCAGGAGCAGTTTGACCCAGCGGCGGGAAGATCCATAGATGATGTCCGAGCAGGTCACTGGGCAGAGAGCATCCAGGAGGCTGTGGGCAGGAATCTTACACCCTCTCTAGCAGCTCAGTGCTACTCCCTGTGGAAGAGCAGCCGCCTGGAGCGTCTCACTCTGTCCCCAGCAATATGTGACCTCCTGAGAGAACTGCGCAGCAGATACAAGCTGCTGCTGCTGACCAACGGTGTCGCTCAGACCCAGAGGGAGAAAGTGGAGGCAGTCAGAGGTGAGGAGTTGTTCGACGCGGTTGTGATCGGGGGAGAACATCCAGAGCAGAAACCATTCCTGTCTATCTTCACGTTGTGCTTCAACATGCTGGGGGTGGAGGCCCAGGACTGTGTGATGGTGGGAGACTCTCTGGACACAGATATTCAGGGGGGATTTGATGCTAAGGTACGAGCTACAGTTTGGATCAGCAGTGCAGGAGGTGCTGTGCCAGAGGGCTCAGTGAAACCAGACTACACAATCCCTACTGTGTTGGAGCTGCCACATGTTTTATCACAGCTGACTTAAGGACAGACCAAAACCATGTTGACGTCACGTCCACTGGGAAAACTGGGAATTTTTATTTTATTTTTTTATACAGGTGTATTCAAAGGGTGGTGCAACGTAACATTTCCATTTCACTTTTGCTTCTTTAAACTTAAGACATGAGCTTGATACACCGGTTTTAACTACTCATCATACACTGTGGTTCAAATCTAGTCCCACCTTCAGTAGCTTGAACGGAAAATACAACCTGTGCATCAAAAAGCTAATAATGGAAGATGGTGGACTTTAATTATTATTGCAGTACTTTTTCTTTTGGCAGTTGTACTCACTGTACTAAAATGAGGAACCTTTACATGTGTATAGAGTTGCTTCTTTTCTTAATGGAACTGAAAATTTCTTACCAATATTCTCATATACATTGTAAAACAGTGGGAATAAGACGAGAACAGAACAGTGGTACAGCTTTAACCTTTTATTTAACTCAGAATGACTGTATAAACCTTTGGGTTATAGTTACACAACTCAACAAACGATGTCAGTACATTCATTCCATCATATGCTGCTTCCTGCTCATTGTCTTTAGGTCTTGGCTAATAATACACTTTACAATGGGGTAAATGTCAGGCATTTGGCTCATGGCTGTACAATATACAGTATATGTGTCATCATCCATGAGTTGAGAGCATTTATTTACTTATCCGTGTTCAAACCTCACTTCACATCTAATTTGACTTTGATGTTCATTGCTGCAAGCTCGGCTACAAAGTAGCGGAAAACGTAAGGTACAGACACTGAGTCAATCGAGTCACTTTTTCCACACAGAGTGCAGACAGTCTTGCGGTGGCGCGTGGACGACCAGTAGGGTGGTGGTTTCTCTAACAGAGGCGACAGGAGGCTGCCACAGTCGATGCACACCTGAGCTACTGATCTGTCCGAGCAGTTGAAGAGGCGATCATGAAGCAGGAAGGATGAGCCGTGCGCCAGCAAGGCATCTCGCTCCATCTCACCAAAACGGATGCCTCCCTGCACGTTCCTCCCTCCCACCGGCTGATTGGTCACCTTGTCTCGTGCTCCTGTGGTCCTCACTTGAAATTTGTCGGAGACCATGTGACGCAGCCGCTGATAATAGACAACTCCGATGAAGATGTCTGCCTCAAGCTCCAGACCACTAAGTCCACTGTAGAGCCGCTCTGTGCCGTAATAGTTGTATCCTCCAGCCTGAAGCATTTTACCAAAATATTCCAGTGCAGAGTTCTCCTCAGAGAAGGTGAAGGGTGTGGCGTCGTGGCTCAGGCCGTGCAGGGCGCCCGACTTGCCCGCCATGCTCTCAATCAGCATCCCGATGGTCATGCGAGAGGGGAAACCGTGGGGGTTGAAGAGGATGTCGGGAGTCATGCCGCTCTCGGTGAAGGGCATGTCCTCGGCCGGCCATAGGCGGCTCAGGATCCCTTTCTGACCATGGCGACTGGCAAACTTGTCCCCGATGGTTGGGTTTCTTGGTACTCGTACGGTGATGCAAACCCGTTTAAACTGGCCTGTGCCATTGTCGTTGCTGCATATCTTTATATTGTCGACTACACAGGCCTCTTGACTCCTAACAGGAAATAATGGAGAAACAATCCTTGTTTGAATTTGAAAAGATAATCGCTAGTGATGAATTGTTTTTTGGAATTGTGACTGTAAGAAAATCATTATCAGATACATGTTCAAACTTACTTGTAGTAATGTATGAAGGTCTGACCAGTGTTGAGGTTGATATAGCTGTAGAAAGGGTCTCCATACTGAAGTTTTGATCCAACGTAAGGCAGTCCATCACCATCCAATCTATCATTCACCTTAGGATCGTCTGGCTTGGTTCCAAACACAATGCTGTCTTCCCCCTTCACCTTGTCTGCTAGATCGACCATCTCCGTCTTGTAGATGCTGCCATGTGCAAAGCCTCTCTCCCATGATGACTTGTTCACAATCTAAGGAAAGTGTGAAAAATTGTTTTACTCCATTTAAACCACTGTTACATCTTTGTTTCATGTATTAGTTTGATATTCTGTTTTGGGAATGAATCACTGTATCTACTGTTCGACTTACCATTGCATCCTCCATGTCATAGCCTGTGTAGGAGATAACAGCCACGATGGCGTTTGTGCCGCTGGGGTAGTTGTCCAGGTTGTAGTGGTCGTACATGTAGGGCCTGACCAGTGGGCTCTGTGGGGTCTGGAGTCTGTACAGCTTGTTATCGGAGCGATCCATGAACGAGTGCAGGGGGAAACCCATCGTCTGCTTACCTGCAAAGAGAAATGTAAACTCGACTAACCCAAACAAAGGAGTGAAATGGTTGTCAGAACATACTTTGCCTCTTCACCTGTGAAGTTGTGAGGGGCCTCTAATGATGATCTCTGACTTACCCATCTGACACTGGTACATGTTCCTTGGACTCTGGTTGTGGTCTGAGTAGGGGATGAAGTTGGCCACCACACTCAGCATGCTGTGAGGGAACAGCTCCTGATGTGTGGTCACTCCTGGCTCGACTTCATCCTCTAAGATGCCCACATTGATATAAAGCTGCAATTTGACAAAAGTTTGTTTGATACATATTTCAGCTTTGTTCTTTGGCTAACAGTCTTTTTGTTTAAATGCAGAGTATACATACTTGTTCAAAGGTACCAATTAACTCTTCCTTTCCAAGAGCTAAATTGCGTACAGGCCGCATCATACGACAAGGTGTCGTGAAGAGGAAGAGGCCTGGGTACAAACTAGCTTTGCCTGTGTTTGGAACAAGGACGATCTCAGTCCAGGGAGGGATTTTCTTCTCTCTCAGGACCTGAGGGTTGCATGTAATTTAAATATTAGTTCTCTGCACACACAAAATGTACTATACAACTATTGAATATCGTACTACCAAACCTTAAATCGGCGCAATGAATCAACCACGAGTGGGGCAAGTTCAGTCTCCAACCAGCCAACAACAGCCCCATCAAGAACCACGGGGTAGCAGTCTGCAAAGGCTCGACCAGGAGACCCATCCACTGGAGTAACACCTTAGGCACCAGAGATGAAACATGTGGACAATGCAAATCAGCTCCCTGAACTGTCTGACTGAATCACGCAGACAGACTTGTGAAGAACTCACCAAGGGAGCAGAGCAGAGCAGGGAGGGATATGGTGGATGCAGTTGGTGCCACAATCTCACAGGTGGCTGTCATGTGGTTCATGAGTCCACAAGGCTCTCCGTCCGGGGTGTGGACAGGACACAGAAAGCCCCAGGACTCGGGCAGCAGCTTACGAACTGAAGTGGTCCTCATCTTTGCAAACGCTGCTCCTCTGTGCACACAGCGGAAGTGGGACAAGTAGCGGATGAAGTTGAGCTTGTCAGCGACAACACACAGGCCTGTGTTCTGCAGCATGCCAAGGCCTGAGGGCAGAGGAAAAGAGAATGAAATTTGGTCTCTTTTTTTAACCCATCACACACAGACATGGAGCAGTGGGCTTCCATACAAGGTGCCCAGGTAGTAATTGGGGTTAAGGGCCATACTCAAGGGCCCAGGGTGGTGCTGAGAGCATCAACGCTCTAACCACTAGGCTACCACTCCCCACCAAAACAGCTTCACCACATGGAACTCAGACACACAATCCCTGGCTTAGGAGGCCAGTGCCTTATCCATTAGGCCACTGGAGCAATAACAAAATTCTTTTAATGCAGTGGTTCCCAAAGTGGGGGGCCCAGCCACTAGGGGGGCACGGTGTTATTTTTGCACAACCAACCTTTAGGTTTTGGGATCACATGTAGTTTATGAATTTTGTATTATAGTTTGAGGTTTGTATTAATTACAATCCGTGAAATAAAGTTCAATGAAGTCTGAAAACAAAATATGGGTATGTGTGTTAGGTTTTTTTTTGGGGGGGGGGGGTGCAAAGGGGGCCAGCAGAGAAAGTTTGGGAACCACTGCTTTAATGGATGAACTACCTTTTTACTACTCTTACTAATGTGGCCCTACCTGTTTTGGAGTTAAGGTTCCCAGTGGCCAGCAGATATTCAAAGGGTTTGGTCACATCGGTGCCCATGTTGAATAGCTTCATCATGTTTTCTGCGCTCCATCCTCCACTCAGTCTGCTGCATCGCTTGTCAAAGGCCAGTTTTACAGACACCAGCCAGGCAGCCATTCTCTCCTACAAAGATAGTGTAGATGTTTAATTACCAACAAATTGAGGTTTGTAGGAAACCTTTAAGTAATTAGCAGATGCTTTAATCACAACTGTATGCCTAATTTTAATACCCAGCTATTTCCACTGAGACTCAATAACACAATTCTAACAGTACAAAAGGATGAGCATGATATCGATTTTAGTTTTATGGTTTATCAAATCTATCAAATGACAGATTGCGTTTGAATGACTCAATCACTGAAAAAAAAAAACCTGCCTTCAGAAACATGAGGTAGAACAGACCAGGAGTTATCACTTCCTGACACATGATGCTATCGGGGTTCTCCTCCATGCACTCCTGCTTGGCAAATGTGAAAAGCTTTCTTGTCATCAGACAGAGTGTGTAGAACTTCTCCACATTGGACTTCAGGTGGATACAGATGCACTCACTGACCATAAAAGAACACAGCACTTTTTTGTGTACAGTAGACCAGGCGTGTGCATCGTTTGAGGTTGAAAGTTTAGATAAGTATGATGTTGTTCATTAAAACTTACTCTAGCAGGAAGTTAGCACACTGCTCATTTGTGTACCACTCAGGGAGGTTCATTTTGACCCTGAAGCGCTCCCCGAGGTAACTGAGCACCTTGCTGCGGGTGGTGCAGCCTTCCTCCATGACAGTGCGCAGCATCTCTGATACACAGCTCTTGTAGAAGGAATTATCCTCCCGGCCCTTGATCAGTTCCTGGTAGATCTGGAAATCTGTGAAGTCAACCAAGGCCTGAAGGAAACAATAGTGATTTATTGTATTTTATGATTCAGAGACAATATTCCTGTTTTTACTTTATGATCAATTGCAGATGTGGTCATTTTGAAATTAACCCTTTACCTTGAGCGCAAAGCCTATTGGCAGGAAGAAGAGCTCTTTCTGGTAGATGAAGTTGAGCATTACGGTCCCATTTTCCAGATAATGGAGGTTCATGTTGATGGCTGTGTGCTCTTCCTTCACACAATGCATAGAAATACCTGAGAGGGGAAAGATGATGGCATCCAGCTTTACTATCTAAGCTTTAGCTGTTGCTACAGAGCCGCTCTGAGTTTTGCACATTATCTGAAAGGTTCTATTTACCATACTGAGTGTATCCCTGGCCCCGACTCTTCCACTTAGGTCTTGACATGGCAATGGGATAGTTCCTCCTCGGCATGATCAGCATGCGGATAACCTTCTCAATCCCATTTACAATGAAATAACCGCCCATTTCCTTTTAACACCAAGGAGGACGTTTGCACATTAATAAACATTGCTTGATTGGTGGGTTTCAATTTATATGACATGCATGTCTGTTACCTCAGCCTCTTCATGGTGTTTGACTAGCTCTTTTGGGGACATGCCATGGAGGTTACACAGCTTAGACTTAACCATGATTGGCACCAGACCCAGGGACTGCTTGATGATGCCTTTGGAAATGCCATTGACTGACCAGCTGACATCGGCCTGAGAAAACAACAGACGAAAGTGGAAATCTCATGTTGACTGGACACACTTTTGTCAGTTTTGTGTTTTAACTGGCTGTTCACAACATGTGACTTTGATAGAAAGACAGCAGAAGCAAAGAGGCTCTGTCTTACCACCAGTTTTCCCTTGTATGAGCATCTTCTCCCCCTGCACTCTGCCGGAAACACCTTCATCTCCTTGCAGATGTTCCCTTTGGTGACCACTGGGTTGGTGATCGTGGCCTCGACAAACGCAAGACTGATCCTGTCATTTTTTACTGTGAACTCCAGGGGTGGGATGGCCTGAGGGAGACGAGTCACGTCACTTTATTATAGCGTTAGACGTTGTGAAACTTCCTTACACTTTCACTGACATTGTTTGTTTTTTTCAGCTTTATAAATTGCCCAATGTGTTAGCGTTAGCTGAACAGCACACCTGACCTGTACAACCCGGCTCAGTCCGTCAGTAACAGCCTGGTCGAACGACTCGATGTGAGCCTTCGTCAGGTCCTGAACAGCGGCGTGTTGAGTCTCCTTTAGGACACCGAACCCTCCGTGTGTCAGGTTCCTCAGACTGGGACCCTGAGGCAAACGACTCCACTTTGTTGAGAAGTCCATGCTCGCACTATCTGCGATGCATATACTTGTTTACCCCACGTGCACGGTGACACAGGAAGTACATCCCCTCTTCTTCTTTTTCACTCTGATCATGTATCTGTGCTGTTTGATTACTGCCATCTTGTGGTGGTAGCTGATTTGTTCCACTGACTTTCCTCAGCTGCTGATATTCAGCATTGTAAAATGATTGATCGAGTTCCAAGTGGAGATGTTATTGTGGAAGTGATCCATCTTGCACTAGTTGACTGGAGTCAGGTGGGACTGTCAGATGTACCTGCAGGCTGGAGAGTTGAGCTGACTTCAGATGCCACTCTGTGAAAAATATCTGTCTGTAAATGGTTTGTCTGAGAGAAACAGAGCAGACACTGAGAGGACAGATGTGATCAATGTGCTTACATTGATCACATCTGTCTTTCTCAGTCAGTCACCCCTTGGGAACTCAGGGTAGAATCAGTCACTAGCAACCCCTTGCTGATCTTAAGAGGTGACGAATGGGGCCCAATGTGATGTGTTGTTGCAAAATGTAAGCTGTTGTGGTGTGATTTGGTGGTGATGCACATAGTTGTTTGCCGGTGGCCATTTTGCAATAGAAAAAATAAAAAAGATTTTTAAAGTCAAAGATAGCCGATTTCCCTCTTCCCTGATTTTGTTGTGAGTTTTGAGAAGCCGTGTTATTACACACTGTTACCAAGCATCAAACATATATTAGACAAAGATGTCAATGTCAGACACTGTGGAAATTACACTTGTATTTATAAGTCAGATGAGATAAATATGTGTATTAAAGCCAATAAATTAGACCACATAATGTACACAGGACAGACAATTAATAATTGCAATATTTTATTCTAGCATTAATGTTTCTGATAAAGACAAATGTTCATGCAAGGTTTTGAATAAAACATTATCTAACTAACACACAGCACAACCATCCCCCTGAAAATGATATTTGCTCATACATCTTGTTGGCCAGTAGATAACGTTTGGACGATAGTGACAACTAAATGTTTTATAGCAGGAGCTTGATCTTTGGTAAATAAGAGGGAAAAATTAAATATGGGAAAAACATGAGAAGGCAGATGTGCAAAGAAACTCTGAATACTCGGAAATGACATCAATTCATCCAAGAGAGTACTAATAATGAATCATGCGTATTCACTTCAGCAGAAAAAATGAAGGTGCATTTAAAGGCTGGAGGTTAATAGCTTTTTTCTTTTTATCAATACGCAATTTCCTCTAAGGCACCCGTCCCTTTGATGGAAAGACGTTTTCCACCAAATTTAATTTAAAAATACTGATAGTTGGCTTTGGAAATTCCAAACGCTGCAATCAGACCCTTGTAAATAATTTATCAACAAAACCATGACATATATTTTCCACTTACTTTAACATTTTTCCTAACGGTTCAGTTTCATTTCGGGTACAGCAGCACTGTATCCTCAAACCTTTTGTTCTTACTTGATGACATTCCTTTTAACAACCACAACAACCTGGTCTCTTTGTATAAACAAGGCTGTCATGTCACAGTCCCATTATTCTGACCATAAGCCACTCACACATCCTTCATTCTCCGAGTCTTCTAGTAAACACAAATAAACAGTACTAAAAAACATAAATAAATGCTGTGATTCCTTAATTTGTTGTAACACAAAGCACAGGAAGTGAAGCTTCACACATTTGCACTCAGGATAAAATATACAAACAGCAGAGACTCTGACACCATGACAAACTAATAATTTGTTCTGTTGTAAAATAGGCCCCCTGCAAACATGACAGCGCAATCTGTCAAAAATCGACAACACAGCATGCAGCCGTCAACACACTTTGAGCAAAGTTAAAGTTTATGTTTAAGGAAGAACAAAATACTCATTTCTATAAAAAAGCAAGATAATATAAATTTGACTCAGGCTGTCTCAAGTCTTAGCTATTCATGAAGAGATTGAAGAGAAATTAAAACTTTAATGACCCCATGAAACAAAACATACATGAACTTAACTCTGATAAATTAAAAACTGCGTAAATGCAGACCTGGAACTTTTCTTTGGTCATGACATATTTAACACAGGATGTTTACAGAACCATATACAGCATGTAGTGGGGCTGTATGATTATGATGTCATCTGCTCTCTTATGAAAATATGTTTATTTTGTCAAGTCACTTTTATTTCACGGGGTCTTACAAAAATGGTACTAATAAACAACACACTTTTACTATTTACTGTACTTTCATTTAAACAGTTTTGAAAAAATGTACTACACACTTATCGACAACAACTTTACAGCTACACTCAAACATTTAATAAATCAGAAGTAGAACACAGACACCGGGGTAGCTCTTTACGAACTGGGTCAGAGGGTGTTGTTTATGAGGATGCATACTACTACATGCTTTCACACAAACATGCTCTCTTCAAACGATGCTCTCTTCAAACAGAACATAAAGTGTCTTCAGCTGAACAAAATCCTGCATTGAATTTGCTGAGAACAGAAGACTGTCAGCTGATACTTCACTGAGTTCATTAAGTGGATCGTTTTAATTTTTCCTCTCTCACACAGGTCAGAGGTCAGGGAGAGTTTGGTAGAACTTTTTATGATGGATGTAAACCTGTTACAGATTGCAGCAGGTAAACTAATAACAGATAACAAAAAGCGTCTGGTAAGAATATAACCAATTCACTGAGATCATCTGAGATGTCAATGAATCTGTTAAACTCATGAGAGCAGATTATGACCTCATTGACTGCAACAGTGCAAAGGCTTATCGCACAAGTACCTTGTGGTAACAGTGCAAGCTAACTGGCAGTCTATTTAAGGAAGCATGGTAGGAAATGTAAGGCACTACAGTCTCACCAGGCAGCATCTCTGCATCCGCCAGACCTCCATTAATCTTCTTGAGGAGAAGGATTTGGTGGCGTAACTGAGATGAAACTGCTTCCTAGCCCCACATATTTTGATCAGTTATCCTCACACTCGTGATATGCGTGACGAGGAGCGCAGAGTTCATGTATGCAGTTCAGTGTTTGCTGTGAAAGCCCGCCTGCCTAACTGGGGAAATGGGGATTGGGAGGATCAACTAAAGGCCCAGCTCAGTGGTGTGTGCTACTTCTCAGGTGCAGTTTAGGAGTGAGGACAGAGCATGAGGACATTTATAGTTTGGTAGGAACAAGGGGAATATTAGGGTCTGTGCTCACAGTCGAGTGAAAGGGCCCACGTGTAGAGGTGCTCTAAGTTTGGGAGAGGAACAGGAGTTGGTGCTGAATGTGGAGGAGGGGGAAGAGGAGTAAGGAGACGATGAAGCAGATGAGGAGTCACCGGTATTGTTTAAGTTGAAGACACTGGAAATAGCCACGTCCACAATACCCTGGCACAGCTCTGAATACAATTTCCTGGAGGAGGGAATAAGAGCAGTTTTATTCTTTAAGTCCTTAAGCAAAAGAGACCACAACTTTGTGTAATGGAAAACAACTTTAGCGAAGAAATGTAAAACTATCTGAGAAGCAGAGAAATTAGCTGAACATGAAGGGTCAGCTGCATATTACTGACTGTGCACAGGCTGGGGCTCCATTGATCTCAATGAGCCACACTTTGAAGTTTTCGTCCACCATGAAATCAAATCCAAAGAGCTGGAAGCTCTGGTACGACAGGTGCTTGGTGCCGATTGCAGGCTCAATACATGTCAGACAGCTCCTGTGAACGCAGGCGACAAAGTCATTTCCAACCATAACATTTCATTATTTCCTTCAAAAAGAAAAAAATCACCAGGTTCAAACAAAAGAGCAGTTTAAAACGCAGTCTCTGAGGGCACACTAATGGAGGTTTCATGACTTTTTTTGCGATCTTTCTGTGCCATGATGATGAGTCAGTCATCACTTTGACTCTGACAGCACAAGATTAAAGTCATAATCCTCAAACTGTAGCTACTATAACAACAAACCAACAGTCCCTCGAGCTTTGGTAGCTAAGAAATTTTGAAACACGTGTTAAATGTGGAGATCTCATTCTAAATGAAATGAATGATTCTAAAGTGTATTTCAGTTACGACAAAAACATGTGATATCTTAGTATTTATAGAAAGAAAAGAGGGCCTACTTTATGATCTGCTTGATCTGAGGTAATACTGTGGTCTCCAGGGCCATGTTGTAAGTGTTCAACAGGTACAGCCTGAACTCATCAAAGAACATCTCGTTCCCCTCCTCATATCGTCCGTAGTTCTGGGAGTGCTCCTTCTGGATGCAGTGGTTGGTCAGGTGGCTCGTCATGTCCTGCAGGTCAGATGTGTTGTAGGGCTCTGAGGAAGTTCGCAGCACTCCCTCCTGGTATAAATAGATGTTATACTGATGGTCCACGAGCACCCAACTCCTGACAACACAAGGCATTGACCATTTAGAGCTTTAGCTACAAAGGACAGACACACCGGCACACTCTCTGTGGGTTGGTGGTGAACATTAGGCACTTGCCTGATGTCAAACTTCCGACGTCCTGGCTCCAGCAGTAATGGTTTCTCCAGGTACTTCTGAATGACATGAACCTGTCCCTGATTATCAATGTACTCCAGTAGCTGATTAGCATCGTGGGATATCAAAATACCAGCCCCTGTGACAATTAATCATATAATATTAAGCTGTCATTTAATGTCACCGTCCACATCCTCACTGTGAAACTGTACACAGTACACACAGTATGTCACATAAAGGGGGTTATAAAGGGAAAACTGTTGCCTTTGGTGTTAAAAATAAATATCTAACCCCCCATATAATAAATATCTAATTTGACACTGAGTAGAAATGTCTACCAAATATGACTCGCTTATATGTTGGATGTAAACAGTGAAACAGATTTCACCTTTAGCTCCAGCAGAGGACTTTGCTATCCACACCGTACCCTGCCCACTTTCTTTTTTAGAATGGTAAGAGGCCAAGAAAACTTCCCGCTCGTCCGTCTTGGGATTGTTCTTCAGATGGCTGAGGCCATTTGTAGCAGGAGCAACAGGGGTGTTGAGGTTAGTGGGATAGATGATGTAGGATTCTGGGAACCAGTTACAGGAGTCGGACAGCTCCGGGCTGGTCTTTATTAGTCTATAGGAGGACAGGAGTAATGGTCAGCTAATGTAATTCCCTCTGAATAATTTACTCCTAAGTGCATTAGTAACGTGAATAGAGGCAAGACCAAAGAATTTTCTTTAAACATGGTAGATACACACTTGACCAAGGATGCCTTTCTGCAAAGCTTATCTGCTCCTCTGTAGTAGTTCACCAGCTGCACCAGCCCTGGTTCGTGACCTGTGAAGTCCAGATGAGCTCATGTTAAAATGCGATCACATACTCGGGCGTCCACTGTACATTTAATATAAAGCACAGCATCTTTCAGAAGGATGTTGAAACATCCATCTAAACACAATCACAGCAGCTGTCTCATCCAGAGTGGACGTCAAATATAACACACACATGCAGATCTTCATGCAGATGTTTGTCCCAGGATCATATGATACAATGAAGGAGACACAGCTCACCCAGACGTCCAAAAGGAAGCCTGTTCCTTTCACCGAGCATCAGGTTGAATCTGGGATTGTCTTTTTTCAGTCTCTTCCATTGTCCGGTTGAGAGGAGGATTTTAGAAACCTCTGCATACACTGTGCTGTTGTCGTCCCGAGAGACGAAGGTGTACATGGGGGAATTCATAACGCGGCTACGACAGCGAGGCTTTGACAGAAAATAAAGCCGACAGTGTGGGTCGGTGTCCCGGCTGTGTGGTGGCTGGCTGTGAGGCTGCAGTCAGGGTTATCTCCTGTTTCCGTGACAGGACATATCGAGGCTAACCAGCTAACTTACACTGGGGCTCTAAAACTCACACTCAGCAGCTTGGAGCCAACGCGTATTTGCACAAAAGAGCGGAAGATGGGAAGAACCGTAATGTCATGTCACTTTTCAGACAGGGCTCCTTCAGTGTCCCAGACAAGGGTGTGACTGACCGCTGCTGCCGGCTCCTGGGGCTGGTCCTGTCCGGATTCATTTACATCCCGTCTCCGCTTTAGCCACAGCTAATGGACCACCGCTGTTGTGGACAACCAGCAAGTCAGCTTTTTGCGTTATTCCGCCTCAAACAACAACAACTAATGATGCCAAACGCTAGCCAGCTAGCTATTTAGCTACAAAATACAACACGGGATATGTATCCACCGACGGCGTGTTCAGTGTAGCTTAGTAGCCGCTGTCATCCGCTGTCGACAATAAAAACATAATCCTCCTGGTTGTGGTTACTGTAGTTCACCACCACACTCTATCATCGGTAGTTGATGTTTCATTCTTCTCTTATTCATTTTTGAATCAAATAACACAACTTTAAACACAATGTTAACCCCAAGCACTGTGCTTTTATTAATAATAATACTAATCATAAACGTTGGACTTAAGTGCCCTTTAGAATTTTAAAGACGTGAATACTACATTTCCCAGAAGGCAATTATATTACTCGTAATTGTTTCGTAGCGCGCCATGACCACAAGGTGGCGATGTAGACCTCGCTATGTGTCAGCAGCCAGGACCAAGACCTGATGAAATTAAAACCCTGGAGAAAATAAGTTTCAAACTTATGGGAGCAGTTTTTGCTCTGGGTAAAAACTCTTACGTATATAATATTAGTAAATATAAATTCTATAGATTTCAATTCTTAATGTAAAGGGGCATACTGACAAACGTAACAGTTACGGGTTCTGGGCGACCCTGGACAATAAATCGAACACTCCCCAGTGGTGGGTCCCGTTCCGCTATTTTTGAAAAAGTTTGTTGCTTCAACAATGTTTTTTTATTGTTGCTCTATTTTTATGTAAAATCGACATTTGTTACTTGAACATAGATTCAGGCAGAGCAGTGTTTGACCGTGTCGCTTTGTTTAGTGACAGCGGAGCGGAGAGACCAGTTTAGGTTTTCGTAAAACAAATTGGAACGCGACAGGAAGTTGCAGTGTTGCGGAAGAAACAGGTGGCGGGAACAGTGAAACCGCGAGTTAAAGAGCAGCCGCTGTGTTTACTCTCAGAAGTCAGCGTAATATAAGATGTGTTTGTAGCGCAGGACCTTTTTATTTCCCTTTGAATATCGAAAAAGACAAGAAGATAGTACTGATCGTAAGTGACGTCATTCATCCTCAGTGTTGTGTTCTGCTGTGTTATTCGGGGTAGCAGATGTGAATTGGGCCTTCACACAGGCTTGTTTATTCATACATGTGATGCTGTTATATTAGTCCGACGTATGATAACTCAGAGTTGAAGGACATTGGTTAGTATAATGACCTCTTGTACAACTGCATATGCTTTATATCGTCTTAGTTGATTACTCGCACAGAGAATCACTCAGCTTATGAAAACATCTATATGTCCTCTAATAATGTAATATTATAAGACATAAATGTTTGTGTGTAAGGATCAGGGGTGTTGAGTGTGTTGGCCTTTACCGAGATCATGTATTTTTAATAACATTTGTCCCTTCTCCTTCACCAGGCTGGAGCAGGCCAGGCATGAGTGGTGCACACCTGGATGAATGGCAGAAGAGGTCCTTTGACATTTCATCTGGCAGCTGCACACCTGAACAGACTGCAGATGCCTATCGGGCCCACATCCTCTCCATTCAGTATGCATGGGCAAGCTCCCAGCTCTCACAGGCCGGCATGGCCAGCCTGCTCAGGACATACTCGGAGAGGTACGCAGCAGTGCTGGACTCGGATGACCCCCGCACAGGGCTCAACAACTATGCAGAGAGTGCACTGCATGTGGCCCGCAGTCAGAGGAACTACAGTGACAAATGGGAGTCGTCTCTGAGCATGCAGAGTGTGCTGGAGATGCCCTGCGTGCAGAAGATGATGCAGGCGCAGTCAGGAGGAGCAGCAGGAGGAGGATCCCTTGTGGCACCAGCAGATGTTAACATATCTGTGGGAGCAGACAGCTCCCTGTCCACTTCCTCCACAGGGGTCAGATCAGAGGCTGAATCTTTGAAACCAATGGGACCACCGCAGCCCAAAACAGAAGTCAACACCAATACTAGTAATCCCACTAATATTTCTGCAGTGAGGCCAAAAATCTCTGAGGGGATCACAGGTAACTCAAACTCCTTCTCCCGACCATCACCTCGACCACAGCCTGTGTTCAGCTGTCCTCCTCAGGGAAACCCTGGCCCTGCAAGTGGCACACAAAACTACCAGTCTTCCTTCTCCTCCACCATAAATCCATCAAAGCGGAAGAATTTTTACCACCCAGACGGAGCGGATGTGGGCAGGATGCCACACAGAGGTCAACCAGCCGGTGACCTGCGACCTGGGGGCAACTTCAAAACAGCCCGCGAGCAGTTCGTAGTTGACCAACAGAAAAAACATTCCTATCAGCAACAGAGAGGCCAAACCCCTGGCATGGCAGCAGCTGTGAAAAAGTCGCTAGGTGCTAACAGGCCTCGAGGGGCATTTTCTAAATTTGTGTCACCTATTCCACGACAGGAGGAGGAAGAGGCAGGGGCAAGCCATAGTTCCAATGAGGAGCCTCAGGTCCTGGATGAGCGTCTTAAAAACTTCGAACCCAAAATAGTTGAGTTGATCATGAGTGAGATCATGGACCATGGGCCGCCTGTGGCCTGGGATGACATTGCAGGTCTGGAGTTTGCCAAGACCACCATAAAGGAGATTGTGGTTTGGCCTATGCTGCGACCTGACATCTTTACTGGCCTTCGTGGTCCACCCAAAGGCATCCTGTTGTTTGGACCCCCGGGAACAGGAAAAACTCTGATAGGAAAATGTATTGCATGTCAGTCGGGCGCCACTTTCTTCAGCATTAGTGCCTCTTCACTCACATCAAAGTGGGTGGGTGAGGGAGAGAAAATGGTGCGAGCCTTGTTTGCCATCGCTCGCTGCCACCAGCCTGCTGTCATTTTCATCGATGAAATTGACTCACTGCTGTCCCAGCGGACGGACGGGGAACACGACTCATCGCGTAGGATAAAAACAGAGTTCCTGGTTCAGCTGGACGGAGCAGCCACAGGAGCTGAGGACCGCATCCTTGTGGTGGGTGCCACCAACAGACCTCAGGAGATAGATGAGGCTGCCCGTCGACGCCTGGCAAAGAGGTTATACATCCCCCTGCCTGAAGGAGCCGCCCGATGTCAAATTGTAACTAACCTCATGGCTCGAGAGAAGAACCGGCTGACAGAGCAGGAGCTTGGTAGCGTGGTAATAGCAACAGAGGGCTTCTCCGGCGCTGATATGACTCAGCTGTGTCGAGAGGCTGCGCTGGGGCCCATACGCAGCATTCACCTCAGTGACATTGCCACTATCACTGCAGATCAGGTGCGACCGATCCTCTACAATGATTTCCAGGAGGCCCTGAAGACGGTACGACCCAGTGTCTCGTCAAAAGATTTGGAGCTGTATGAAGAGTGGAATAAGACTTTTGGATGTGGCCGTTAAACCTTGCCCATCAGCGAGATTGTTCTTCAGAAAAATTTCTGAAGCTATTCAGTATTACTACTGTTGTGCACATAAAAACACAGGAGGTGTGAATAACACAGAAGCAATTTACACCATTAATTCTCTATTTTCTAAAGAAATTTGTATTCAGTAGCATTCAATTGAACAGATGTGTTTTCTCTGTGCCCTTTTCATTTAGGTTTCTGGAACTTGAAAGCAAAAAAAGATAATTGATGAGGCTAATTGGTATTTTACTTGGAGACACACTCACTTCATGTTAAGATTTATCTTTGTCTATTTTATTCTATTTTTGATTCATTGTAGTATCTATACATTTTTCCAGAAAAAAATAAAATTGGAAAAAAAAATCCATGTAATGTCTCAGAGCTGAAACAAAGCAACCCTAAGTTCATTGTGGCGTAACAGCCCTTTATGGTGCTGTTACACCAGTGATAATCAAAGTATTGTAGCATCCTCAGAGAAGAAGTGATAACAGAGTCAGCCTGTCTCCCTCCTGTCTCTCTGTCACACACTGGACCAGCGAGCGAGCTGGAGGAGAGGGGGGGTATCTGTCTCTGAGTGTGTTTGATTGACTGTAACACCATCGTTCTCGTGGCAGCTCAGTGGTAAAGACACAGATGCTGCTGCAGGAGACCTGGGTTCGCATCCCAGTAGGTACGAACAATGCTACAGCGAGGAATCAACCCACCAGAAGTTTTTTTTTTGTGTGTGTCGCAAAGAGATTTCATGAAAAAAAAACGTATATATACAGTATATATATACACACACACATATATGTGTGTATGTGAAAAGTTATCCTTGACTCCTCCATGTCGTGTCTCCTGCAGCAGCGTCAGTGCCTTTACCACTGAGCTAGTCAGGCTGCCACAACAACTGTGGTGATACATTTTGATCTTATAGTCAATCAAACACACTCTGAGCTGTTATGAGAATGGTGATTCAGATTCAGAATCCTTTATGTACGTCACATCACAGATGCACTGCAGAACGAAACAACGTTGCATTAGGCCACCATAAAACAAAGAAGATAAAACATGGTGCCATGTCACCATCTTATAGGCTCAGTCAGACACAGTCAGACCCCAGTGACTGAGTGACGCAATCAGATTTCTATCAGAAATCTGACTGCGTCAGTTTTGCTCTACCTCGCTGTTTGAGATAAGACAGCAGTGGACTCAACAGGAAAATTGTTGCTGCAATACATCCTATTGATTAGACAATAAGTGTGGGCTCCCTTATTTTAGCACCTACACTAAACCACTGGAGTTGGAGAAGAAGCAAACCTCAAACACTGTGAAGGTAGTTTCCTAGCTGTCATTCTTAAGAAACTGCTAACTGCCAGTTCACAGGCAGCACAAACCTGTTTGTTCTGTGGCCGAGTGGCTGTTGTGGTCAACACGACAGTGTTGCTGGTTTTCAAGTTGAGTGCCTCCCTAGACTATTGCTGAAGAGGACCATTATAGATTGTGCACACATGAAATGAAATTCTCATGTAAATTTCATGAAACACTGTTTGAAAATCTGGAAGACCATGAAAAAAAGACTTTCATTTATTTTTCATCTTTTTGTAAAGTCCCTGATAAATAATTCAGATGTGTGTGGCTGGCCACTGTATTGAAACTTTGTAAAATTAGCCAGCATTGAAAGCTGCCCCAACCCCCTGACCAAAAAATTATATATATAAAATAAATTAAAAAACACACCCAACCAGCCACTTCCTCCTTCGGGTGTCTCCGAACATAGGCACTCCTCACAGCTGGACTGGGACAGATGCACAGAATTCCTCTGGTGCTGGTGGGATCCTTAGGGTCCATGCTGAAAACGCTGCCATATGGTGTAAGCTTGTAGCTCAGCCCTGGTGCTGTAAATGCAAACACATACACAGTAAACAGTGCATTCACTGAAAACAAACAAACAAACAAAAAAAACTGTTGCCTGTGTTCTTGTTATTCAAATGTGGATCAGTAACATTTGAAATTGAACATGAGATTTAATAACTTAGAGTTGATCTATCAGAGGAAGTGCTTCGTGTTGCCTCCTTAGAGAATTTTGCGTTGCGAGGAAGACGTATTCAGTATCTTGATTTAGAAGAAGAAGAAGAACACCGTTAATAGTCCCACATGTGGAAATTAATTTTCTGCACATGCATTGTACACAACATACAGTTAGTACCAAACTATTGACATGCACATGCAGAGCAGAAGGCTACACCACGAGGAGCGCCTGGGGAGCAAGTTCAGGGGGTTAAGGGCCTTGCTCAAGGGCCCAAGGTGGTTAGAAGAATAACTGTTGAAGCACAGCTCTGATACCAATAAAACTACTGAATATAAAATCCAAGTTAGCAGCCCAGCTTTTCCACCAAACCAAAATATTTAATAGGCAAACTTTTGCTAGTAGCACCAGTCAGTGCATTAACATTCTATAATTACTTCATCTCAGTGGTGATGGCAGGGCCCACATTTAATTCTAGTAACTTTCACAGCATGTAACACTTGTACTATATTCTGAAAAACTAACGATTTGCCATGTGCTGCCTGCAATTATTACTGACTGACTCATTATAACTACATGTGTTTGTTAATTGATTCTTCAGCTGCTGATTAAAACTGCCCTTGCCTTCACCAATCAAAGCATAACTGATAGACTTAATATATAAAGACTTAATATATATAATGGTGCCTGTTCACATGATACCTTATTACTTTATGAGGTAGTTGATACACTGATATGAGTTAATTTTAACTGCAAATGTATAGGTAGAGTTACTTAGCAATATCAAGGTTAAGATATCTGAACTGTGAGGATGCCTCACTACACACTGTCAATGGAAGCAGAGAAATGTGATGATTAATTTAGCATCATGTTTTCTTGAGCTCACATGTTGGAGAAACATATATTGTGTTATGGCTATGTTAATTGGACATGGTCATGTAAAGTGAAAGGACTCGTAACGTCTTGTCGGACCCCCTTGAAAGACCATGTCAGTCAGCTGTCTGAAAGGGGAAGTGAGATTTGGGATTCTGGCAGGGCCAGAGTTGGTTGGCCAGATTATCCCTCTCATGCAAATGCCCTCCCTCCCTCCCCCGTTGGGCCCCAGTCAAGCGTGGGGGACTCGGTGCTGGCCACAGCTGCTTCCCGTTTCTGCTAAATCACACAGCAGCCATCTGGACGAAGCTGTCGCCACACAATGCTGCCGAGCTCATACATCGGCCCTGACAGGGCCTCTCCGGACGGTTCTGGCCTTCTGCTCCAGTGGCTGATCCTCTCTGTCCCACTTCTGTGCTGCAGCCGGACTCTCCAGCTCCTGGACACATGCACATGTTATGTGTCTGTGTGTGAGGGTCTTAACTCTCATACAGGCGTTTGATTATGCATCAGTGGTCTCTTGAGGTTACAATTAAATATTTTGTTATGGATCCTTAAGATATTATGAATAGAATTAAAATTCATTGAATTTATGGGTTATGAATACAACCACAATAGCAACCATTGTTTCATTGTTTGTGTGTGTGTGTGTGGGGGGGGTGTTATTTATTTCTCCCTCTACTTTTTCTTTCAGAATGTTCAGTGTTTTTGCGTTTTGTACACAAATGCCAGTCATTCGCTCTTCCTCGGCTCTTCCTTGACAGGTAGGACTGAACGTCATCTTGAATGACACCCAGTCTTAATTATTTTAGAAGGCTGGCGTGTGGGAAATGTGATCGCAATATGTCTCTAGAAGGCTAAACGTAAAACTCAGATAAACTTCCTTTACCTCCGCCTGTCAAATAATATGATTGAGTTCAGAAAATAAATAGGATAGTTATCTGCTTGTACTTATCGCCAGATAATGACAGCAGTCCATGTGCAGTTTGCTATAATTAAAGAATTAAAGTGTTACTTCTTATTTCGCTGCCATTTCCCTTGATTTGATTCACAGTAGATTAAAAAAAACATACTCGCTGTGCATATATAAAATATCTTTTATTGATATTTTTGCAAGCACAAAGTTCCCTTCGAATGGCCCACTGTCATTCTGTGAATGAAACAATTCTTAGCTATCAGGTATAAAACAAAAAGGCCAGCTTAACATTTTCTCATGATAAAACCAAAAATAGCTTCCAGCAGCAGTCATGTATTCACCTCAAATACGTTTAGTACAGTTGAACAGAAAAAGATGCAACTCTTTTAAAAACTACCGTACAGACAAACAATGATCATTGTAATAAATACAAAAACAGAGTCTAAATGTCATATAAATAATGTGTAAGTTGCTACAAATACGAGAACGTGTTGAAACTTTGGAGGGAAACATAAGGTTATTCACACTGATTGTTAACTTTTTTCATCAAGTGCAATTAACAAAGAAATTTAAGTCGGTTTCCCCCAAATGAACAACAGCTTCGGGTCGGAGCTATTGTCTGTGTGCCTTTCTGTTTATTACTGATATTTCAAACACGTCACGACAGAGATGTGTAATAAAAGGATAGAGATCTTTACATATTTTGGAACCGAAATAAATGTTGCTGCCTGGTTTCTAAAAGAAAAGTCATGTTTGTACATTTTATACAAGTGGCATGTGGAGTCTTGATTGATTTTAAAATGCACGTATGAAGTGGCACAGCACTTTCACTATGTCATCTTCCACTATGCCGTCTTCACTGGACAACTAACTATCTTTCTTGTAAGCATGGTGTTTGAAATTAAAATAAATGGATCTTTATAATAATTGCATACATTTATCTGTGTTCAACATACATGCATACTGTGTAAAAAACACTTTCAGACGTCTACAGTGTATTTTACGTTTTGTTTTTTTGATGCATTTGTTTCAGGCGCATGTCTACACGCAAGTGTGTGTGGCAATTTTTTCCATATATACACCAGTTTTTCCTCTCCCTCTCCCTCTCTCTCTCTCTCTGTGTGTATGCGGGTGTTTTTGTGTGTGTGCATGGGTGGGTGGGTGGTTGTGTGTGTGTGTGTGTGTGCGTGTGTGCGTGTGTGTGTGTGCGGTGGACTCAGTAGCGATGCTCCCCTCGTGTGATGTGAGAGGAGAACTCGTAGCGGTCTTGACTGCGGTGACCACAGAGGTTGCACTCGAAGGGGTCTCTGAAGCCGTGGCAGCCCATGTGAATGGTATACATGACGTGGTCTAGGAAGAGAATGCGGCAGTGTTCGCACCGATACGCCCTCACTTGCTCCCCTTCCGACGTCACCACCTTGAAGCCCTCAGAGGCCATTTCCATGCTGGCCCGGATGGCCTCGTACTGCCTCTGCTGCTCCTCCTTTACCAGAGGAAGCACACCATTCCTCACCCCTGAGGTCATGTGATTGGTCAGGTAGATGAGCCCGGGGGCGCCTCCGTTTGGACGGTCCTCATTGTTACTCTCGGTGTCGGTGGAGTCCTGGCCGCTGTGGCTGGGTGAGGCATCCTTCTCGCTGGAAGCAGACTTGGAGTTAGAGAGCAGCAGCAGGTTCTCAGCCGCGCTGTCTTTGGCTGACAGGTTGTGAGCTGTGCCTGCGTGGGCCTCAGGCGCCGGCTTATGGAGAGAGTACATGGAGCCGAGGCCCACATCAGAAGAGGAGGCAGGGGAGGTCTGAACCAGGGGCCGCAGCGACTCTGCACCAAGATAGTTGATGGCACTGTTGATGGCCTGGTCGATGACGTGGGGCTGAATCAGCTCGCTGGCTCCTGCGTCATAGGAGAGGTCTGACAGACGTTTGTCACCTGAGGTACCAGAGCGAGAGACACGGCAGCAATGTGAGGCTTGTACTCACTAACTCGTTTCAACTCAAACTTACAATCTGCTACTGCACTGCTAGTAGATGAGTCACTGCTACTGATTCCTCTGGTCTCCTGTTAGTATTTCTACCCTCTTACTGGTGTTTCTCTCAGCCTCTGATTTTCTCGGTTTTATTTCCCCACTTCTTTTATTATGAGGATTATCCTCATTGCAATATAAATTAATACACAGGATTAAACCATTGAAATAAATGATTAAACAAAAAATAAACAAACCAAAGGCATAATTCCTGATCAGGCTGAACTACAAAAAAAAAAAGACTCTATGCATTGTGCAGAGCCAAGGTGGCAGCTAATTAACACTAAACACACAGCATCTTCACCTATGCAGCAGTTACACTTCTTTTCCAGCATTGTAATTATTTCACACAAAGGAGGATTTCAGCCCTTACCCACAAACTTCTGTGGCATAGTGCTCTTACGTTTAGCTACATTATTAGCTAGTCTGTCTAGCACCAAGGCTCTGTCAGATCCCGTCTGGCTTAAGTCTTCCCTCTGCTCATTCTGGTTGCTTTCTTCCTTTACTACTGGAAAGCAAGACAGAGAAGCAGATTTCAGAGTCATGGTAATTTGAGTTTAAAGCGATGATCCGATGCCTGATATTGATGCCCGCTGGTATTTTTCCCTCACAGAGCAGTTTGGGCTCACATCTCTATTGTGTGTAGGCTTAAAAAGAGAGCTTCGCATTACCCTGCACGTTAAGAGTCTCCACTTATCTGCAGCATTCTTCTTTCAAATTACGACTGCAGGGGTTACATGGACAAATGGGGGCATGATGACAGTGACTTTATTAGCTCTGCAGTTATTTTAAACTCAGGGTGCGTGCACGAGCCCACTGTTTATTCGAATGGAAATGACAGGACTCTAATCTGAATTGTTGGTGCACACTGCTGTTGCATGCAGACAAAGTCCTGCTGTAAAGTGGGTCATCAGATACGGGTGAGAGTGAAGTGTGCGTCTCGCGTGGCGCCAACCTGTATAGATGCTGCTCTGCAGGCCCATGCACTGAAGGTAGTTGTGACAGCGCTCCTTGTGCTCCTCCAATGAACTGCGCTGCTTGTAGCTCCGCCCACAGTACGCACACTTGTGGGGTTTTCCAACTGTTTAAAATAAATCAATCTTATCAGTAAACAGAGGAAATACTATACTATACTATAGTGACAACCAAACAATTGTTTAGAATTAATACATTTTTGTCCAAGTTTCATATACATGATTTAACCTACATAAACATGATCTATATTCTGTTTTTCTAAGTGCTTGGTTTGATAGGCCTCTTTAATGGGTAAACACAGTGCTGTGATGGATTTTCAAACTCAGTTTGAACTGAAGGGACAGAAGCAAATAAACTGGGTGTGCAGCATTAGCCGTGGTCAAACAAAGAAAGAGCACCACCTACAGGAAAGGCAGGGAGAAGTCCTGGCACGATGCCTACAGATAATTCTTTGGGAAGTCCAGTGCAGAGTGAGACTTTTATGTTTCTTGGGATGACAGGAGCATGTGATTACCACTGTATTTCTGGGGGAATTTGGGAAGGAACTTATGGGGATTTTTACAAAATATATTATAAATGATAAAACTTACATGGGTGGCCATTTTATTACTACTTTTACACCAACAACATTACAGGAGGAGAGAATTCTTATTTCTGTGAATGAATTATCAATTGTTTTTCATTTTGAATTTCTTGAGGGGTAAAACTTTATGAAAAAATGAATAAAAGTTAAATGATCAAATTATGGAAAATTAGTGTGAGCTACAACTATTACCATTATAACTACTATAGAGCGGTTCTCTATGCAGCCAAAAGAAACTGATTTATAAAATAGCCATTGTTTTGCCAGGAAGCATTTGCAATAAGATTATGAATTTCTTTTGAGTCAGACCCGCAGACTAATCTAATAGTGTCTTGAATACTCATCAGCCTGTATTCATCTATAGCTGAAAACTGTGTCAGAATAATCCCTTGTTTACTCCTGTTTGAGTAAAGTCTGTTAAAAACTACAAAACATGTTTTAGGAAATAACAAACATAGGCGTATGTGACCTGATTTTAAATATTCATGCAATACCCAAAACGGCAAAGACATGGTAGGTTGAATTGTATAATAGGAATAAAAAGAGCTTGATACAAATAATTTTATAAACTGATCATAATATTTTAGTTTTGTTCTCTGTTAATGCGTCATAATGATTTTAAAACTGTGCACAAAACCTGGAGCTTTGTTTCAGTTAAACTATTGACAGGAGGCTTTGTCGGCATACTGTTTACAACCAAAACATTAGCACATACTTCTGCAAAGCATTTGCAAAGAACAGTGACACCATATCTGCCATGTCGACTTCCTTTTATACAGCCCGGTGCTCCCGCAGTATGCACATCACAACATGTCATGCCTTCTGTAAAACGTTCACCCAAAGTTCCTCGAATCAACACGCGAGCAGAAGTTTGCAGAGTGGGTGAGTGCTGCACACTAACCTGAGTGTGTGCGTAAATGGCCAGTGAGGGCGTCCCTCCTGCGACAGGCGTAGCTGCACAGGTGACACTTGAAGGGTTTCTCCCCTGAATGGAGCTTGATGTGACGCAGCAGGTTCCCCTTCTGGGTGAAAGAGGCACCGCACTGGCTGCAGTGGAAAGGACGTTCTCCTGAGGACAAAAACACAACATACACACTGAATTGTAAAACATTTATGTTTTTCATGTATCAGGCAATTTGATGATTTTTAAGGCTCATGCTGACTGCACTGCTCTCCCTAATCTCGCCATGTCTGATCCCTCCGCTGGCAGAAATAAAAGCACAAAGTCTTTGTCTTTTATATGTGGCGGAAACGCAGGCGGCTGCTGTGGGAATGTGGGGTCACTGCACTACAAGCATCCCAAGCACCAGAACAAGCTGGATGATGGAGCGTCTCCGCAGCAGAGAGCAATCCAGCTGCCTGTGGGAGGGTTTGAGAGAAGAGTGACACTCCATCTCTCCATGCTCCCCCTGCCCCACCGACTTCTGGCGCTGTGATCGAACAAGAGCCTTTCAGACTCAGCCTGCCAGTTCCGTAATGCACCATTGCCTAGGTCAATTTGATCTGAAAATCTCATTTTTTACTCTTCTTCGTCTCTAAAATAAGAGCGGCACATCACAATGCAAATGCAGCCTCATTTGAATAAAGCAAAGGAAACACTTTGTGTTGAGAGCCAGTCTTCCTGATCAGCGCCTCTGGAATAAACCAATATCCAGCCTCTCCGAGTGTTGTGGCATTCTGTGAGAACGTTTTAATATGGCTTCTTTTTTTTTTTTCAAAGGCCCCCATAAAATAAGAGTCACCAGTGAAGCAGCAAAAATATATAAAAGAGGAAATTCATTAAAAATGCATTTCAGGAGCAAAGACCCACCACAGAATATTTTCTATTTAAATAGGAGGCACTTCATTATATCCTTTATTGTACTTTCTTTTGCATTTACATTAGTCTAGTCTTCCTTTCTTCCATTTTGAGTTTCATTAGTTTCTAAGGCTTGACAGTTAAGTGCCTTTTTCAAAAATGTTCCCCACCACTGGTTTGGTTTCATTACAATAGATCATCAATTTTGAAATTTGAGAAAAAAAAAAACTTTTAATAGCCAGATAATTGTCACATTATAGAGATTCCATATAAGTGTAGCAGTTATATCCTGTTCCTCTGCTGAGGGCAGGTTTATTTGGACGCAGTTTGTCTCTGACACTTTATGGCAAAATAATTTGACCGTTTACTGTTGTTTGTCATGTGGTAATTCAGACTCATTTAGGGGAACAATAATTAACAGTAATATATAGAATGCTAAAAGTCATTTCATGCACCATAGAAGAATGTACATACATTCAGCCAAATGCAGACATGCCATCACAAGTATGTATTAGAGCATCTGAATTTATGTCTTGGTCTATCTCTAACTGTTATGTGTTTGCAAAGGCAATGTGATAATGGATGTGATGATGCAACTATAGTGGGAGTATTAAAATCCAATTAATATGAACAGAACTGCTTTGAATCTACCCTGGAGCCATAGCAGACACCTACCTATCCCTCATCCATCCCCTCATACTGACAGTGAACATGGGTGAAAAGGAAGGGCAAGAAGTATTGCAGGTTGGCTTACCAGTGTGGCTTCGCTTGTGCACCATCAACACATTGGGGCCAATGCAAACTATCCCACAGATATCGCACTTGAGCTTCCCGTTGGGCAGCCGGATACCACCGGCCGAGGAGTAGGCCTTGGCGTCGGGGCTCGGCTGTGAGCCGTTCACCTTGACCCCAGAGGCATCGATCACGCGCAAGTCTTCCGCACACTCCTCCTCCTCCACGCCATTCATGTCACAGGCCAGCCCATTCTCCTCATCACTGCGAGCCTCAACTTTAATGTTACAGACTGGAAAAGAGGGCAAGGGGGTTGCCACGGTTTAGAATACGAGCATGTTTCTTTCATGATGTTATTCACTAAAGATGGGCAGTTTTTCACTGTGATGTTGATACCGTGACAGGAAAATAAACTCTCTGATCATTTCTGAAAAAAATGCATGTGGGTTTTGCCTGTTATTACGTCTCTGGTAATAGTAGAAAATTATAGTGATTTTTAGTGTTATTTACTACAGATCTTTATTGATCTAAAACATCATATATGTTTTTTAATGAATCTAATTAGTTGCAGCGAGTTATCATTTACTTTCGCTTGTCATGCGTCCTTTTATGGTTTTTATAGTTTTCTCTCATGTGCACATGTTGATGTTTTGTCTTTGTGCGTGATTAAGACACCTTCATTATTTTACGATGCACATAAATAACAAGGTTTCACTGGCTCGTTATGCTGATAAAGAGCCGGGGAGCAATCAGCAACCATCAGATAAGATCAACGAACACTCCTCACATTTAAACTCTCATGAACCGCTGCTTATTTCTGTCAAAGTACCGGCAGATTTCATCAGGATGCACAGGTGGAGCGCGTGTCTACTGTTTGAGGATGTCAGCGATGAGATGAAGAAACACACAGATCATGTCACACAATCACATTTTTTTTTTTTGCTGAAACAAATGACAGCAAGATAAACAGGAAACAGGAAACTGTGCGAAACTAGGGACGACAGCGGTGCATCAGAGCAACAGAGTGCGATGAAAACACACTCACACACACACACACACACACAGAGTGAGGAACACAGACACTTTTGTTACATATTCAGGGGTCTCGATCGGTTTGACTTTTCAGCGCTAAAAGTTAGACATTCAGCACTGAAGTAGAGAAAGTATTTGCTGCATGACTGAGGAATGGCTACTAATAACTGTGGGACTATTTGAATAAAATCTACAGTTTCGGCCCTGGTGTTCCCAAAGTGATGAGAAAAGGAGAAGTAGGCTCTGTGTTGAGATACCAGCTCCTCGTTTTCCCACCAGAAATCTTTAGAAATATTTCAGAGAACTGACTGATCTCGCAAGTCCCAGAATGTGGTTGCATGTCATGGTTAGGTGGCAGACTGATTTCCCCATGCCTCTACCTCTGTTTGTACAACTGAAGAGGAAGAAGTGGAAATCATGAAATATAGGAATCTATGGAAAAGGGGAAGCTTCAGAAAGAGGGCCTGTCTAACTGAAATACCAAGAATTATGGAGAAGTGACAGAAAGGGAAGCACAGGAAAGGAATTGTAAAACAGCCTGTAACTGAAACAGTCTTACTGTCAACGAGTCTGTTAACAAGGAAATATAGATCCCCTGATGTACGGAGTGTTTACCATAGACAAGTGGGAGGAGGAGCTACATTTTAGAACTAACAACACAGGACGACAAGATATTTTCGATCATTCTTCTGATAACGTCACACAATTCGACCATTCATTAACAAGATGTTTCTTATTATTGATAATGAGGACACCCTGATAATTTGAGACAATAAAACGAGAACAAAGACAAAAGGCTTCACTATTTAAAGATAAACTGCTGCTTGAGTTTTGTTACAATGCAAAAGATGATAATGACTGTGTATGAATTCATTCACAATCATTAGACAACTAACTCTTCAAAAGTTAGTTTTAAACCAACTCTTTAAAGTGTGTCTTACATTTAAATGAAGATGCATGGTTTCTAAGAAGAAATATATATGTTTTGAAAAAAAAGAATACAAGATTATGTTTTTATGCAGGTGACAATACCCTGATATGTGACTTCATGTAAACATTCACCGACTTCTACTTATTTTTTTTTTTAATCATTTCCATTATCTTTATCAATCTTAACCCTTTCTCTTCATTTTAGATTTTCAAGATTTATCTTTGGCTAATTATGATCCATTCATCAATTGCTTACATTTTAATAAGCTTGACCATTTATCCAGGATGTTGATAGTTTAAGCTTATTTGGTACTGGCAAACAGTTTCAATCATTTCTCCATTACTTTTAGTTAATCACTTTTATCAAAACAAGAGAGAATTATACCTGCAGGCAGAACTATATCTCCAAAAGATACTTATGAATTTGTTGCTTCAACCAGTGGGGTGTGTTGTTCAGATGTAAACACTTGAACAGTGATGTAAGTGTGAGAAGGGATCTTTTTTAAGGGCAAATGATTGAGTATGCACTAATTGCAAATAGAAGAGCTTGAAAGTAAAACTCACATCCCATAATTTCCACCCATAAAAACCACTACGTAAATCTATAACAAGGCTTATTCAGACTATGGCTTTTCTCATCATTAGCAAAATATTGTTGTTTTTTTTTCACAAATGGAACCAAAGTCTCTGGTTGGGGAAACCTAATTTAAAACCTAATGCAGATACTTTTCAGAACACATTTTGTATAATTTCTGAGATTTATGGATAATAATAATAATGGATTAATGAAATTAATTTAAAAAAACCTGTCTGTTTATCTGCAGCAGTCAGTTCCTGAAACACCAGCGAGGCTCTCAGGTTATCAGTCTACAGCAGTAGACAGAAGGGAACCATGTACACTGGGCTGACCATGCTTCCCATGGATATGGGGAAGTTATGACTAATTTGGGAGTAGGAAGAAGGCTTTGTACTTTGTATGTATGTTTGTCACTGTCACACATCCTGATTAACTCTTTTTGGGAAGCAACTGTCAGATCACGCTGTAATAAAGTTGTTAAAACCTGCTCCAGATCTAAAACTCCACTACAGGTAGACTGAAGAGCAGGAAATATAGCAAGAGAGAAAAATACTCGATTAATACAAATTAATATTTGTTTTTAAAAGCAGCGTAAAGACTTTTTCTGCTTAAAGAAAAGAAATTGTCAAACTATACAGACAGATACTAATAAGTAGTTTAGTGTGTTAGTGTGTTTTGTAGTGTGGAAACACTGGTAGCCCGATGGAGGTTCCTGTTACCCGCGCTACTCTCGCTGCCTGAAAATAACCCTGTGTTCAAGTTAGTGGAACCACACGTGTTAAACCACGGCAGTACCACACTTGCAGGAACGTCGAAAACAGGCTACTTTTTCCCTCAACCCCCCCACCCCTCCCTTTTTTAAAAAAAAACTCGCCTCCATGTTTTCAGGAACTACACAGCTCAGTCTCCCTCTCGGTCTCATTGTGAATCTGAAATAGTAAAGGTTCTGTCTGAGTCACAGGAAATATAGCAAGAGAGAAAAATACTCGATTAATACAAATTAATATTTGTTTTTAAAAGCAGCGTAAAGACTTTTTCTGCTTAAAGAAAAGAAATTGTCAAACTATACAGACAGATACTAATAAGTAGTTTAGTGTGTTAGTGTGTTTTGTAGTGTGGAAACACTGGTAGCCCGATGGAGGTTCCTGTTACCCGCGCTACTCTCGCTGCCTGAAAATAACCCTGTGTTCAAGTTAGTGGAACCACACGTGTTAAACCACGGCAGTACCACACTTGCAGGAACGTCGAAAACAGGCTACTTTTTCCCTCAACCCCCCCCCCCCCCCCTTTTTTAAAAAAAAACTCGCCTCCATGTTTTCAGGAACTACACAGCTCAGTCTCCCTCTCGGTCTCATTGTGAATCTGAAATAGTAAAGGTTCTGTCTGAGTCACTGAAAGTGAAATCCGTAAACCGGGATGTTATGCACATCTCGTCTCTGCTTATTTATAGATGCGTGAAACAAAATTAAATATGGTGCACTGGTAAAAGTAAGATAAAACAAAACAAAACAAAAACAATATTCACTTAATTCTCTGAGTCACATGAGTATGGACTCAGTTCAATTCTGGGCTGTGAGTGCAACTATGCTACAGGAAACAGCCTGGGTTTGAGGTCTGAGCTTTCGATAGGGTGACGTCCCATGTCCCACTTACAGACCCCCTGCTTCTAGCCTTTTTTATTACAGAGAACTGAGCAGCACATGATTCTGGCGATAATTATAACACATGTAGGCTTTATCACGGAGGCAGTAGTGCATAGATGTACCAGATACTTGCACTTCCCTTCTTTCACTTGCTGGGCTCTTTTTCTCTGTCCCTGTATAGACACATGTGCACACACACTCACGCAAAGTAAGGATGTAACAGAAAGTCACATACGTTACATGGAGTCTGACATCCACACTGACAGCTGTGCCCTCTTCACTGCCGTTGTGCAGACGAGAGTCAGATCATCTACAGTTAATCATCCACTATCACTGTTTCCAGTTTTCTTTCACTCTGCATTACAATAAGATGAGGCGTACACAGTCATATAAAACATGGCTCTACACTTGCTGTCTGACTGGATTTAACCTGGTTTGGTCATTTAGATGCCATCACAGCACAGAGATTCCCGCATGACAAATCAAAAGGCATAAAGTCAGGCGTAGTGCGTTTGTGAGTTGAGTGCGCTTGTCCGGTGTGTGTCTGCAGGTGTGTGAGCCGTGTGGTGTACGTGATGCGCAGATCTGTCTCTGTCTTGGCCCTGTTCCTAAACTCTTTATCTCCAGGAGTGTTGCAATTGTCTGATGGCAAGTTCTTCTTAGGAAACTCTTACACATCCTATTGCAGTTTCCTCTCATATTTTATTTTTGAGCGTGCGCTGCTAATCTTTAGTCGTTATCTGGATATGTGGAAAAACACTGATAGGATGGTGAAATTTGCGCTGTCATGCGTGTTTTGATGGTTGGTTTGATTGGTTTTTTGCGATCAGGTGAAAGCATGGGCATGATGAAAACATCATATACAAAAGTCACATTTTCTGAACTAAATCATTTTTGTCTGATATATAATCCTGTTGCATGACACACAAATGACCAGATTCTATGACCAAATATAATTTTCACCTTTAACATTTCATATCTTTTCAGAATCCACCCATGTTAAAAAAAAACTAGGTAAATATACACCCCCGATCTGAATCCCTCTTGCACACTTCATCCTTATTTTCACCATGATATTCCCTGGCATCATGTTCACAAACTCAAATCAAGGCCACATTAGTTATTCCTTAAGATTCGGCTCATTAATGACATGCCATGGATCAAGGAGATTTTTTTTTTCTTTTTTACCTTTCCTGCCAATGACCTAAATGTGCCTCTTCGCAGCTTTAAATCAATTTTTCCAAGGGATTTGAAAATGGCAAATTTCTCCCACTGGATGAGCATGAGATTAAGATGTACACATCACATTTTTATGCTTTTTCCTTTTAATTTATGTTGTGCTTTTGATATTGCATCATTTTCATGTAAGCCTTTTACCCTGAGAAATGAATACGTTACTGCTGGGAAAGGCAACGCTCTGGTTTTCGGCTCATTTTCTTGCTGCTTTCTACTCTCCAGCAGTCACACTCTCACACTGATTCATACAACATCAGTGGCGTTCTGACTGGCTGTGGGTGAATTCGGTGAGAGGTTGCCACGTACCTTTGTCCCCTCTGTTGTTCTGCTGGTGGGCGGAGCTGGCTGACAGGTCCTCAGGGACGGCCATGGGCTCTTCTGCCTCCTCAGACGCTTCGTTGGCAGTGGGGCTGTCCCTGCCTGGGGACACACACACCAGCAAACTCCCATCACTCACCACTCTATATGTTCCTTTCACGTGTAGTAAAATGACCTCCAACTGGGTGTAAGAGCCTGTTTGTGGCCTATTGTATCTATTTTCTGCGCTCAGTGCGTGTAGGTAGTATTTTACCTGGCATCTGGGCCATTTCCTGGGCCTCCTCTGTCTCCATGCGGTGCAGGTACTCTAATGGGAGAGAGATGGAGAGATGTATTTCGGTGTAAGTTTAATCAAGTGTGGGCTGAGGAAACAACATTATAAAAAGCTAGAGTGCAGTAAGAGGTGCACTTCTCGGCATGACTCCGTCACCTCTGTGAGATCACTCCTGTCACAGCTGCAGACACACCACTGTCCCCCACATCACATTACAAAGAATCACAGACATTTTCATTACAAGTCTGACAGAGAGACTGGGCTCGGAGAGCGGCTTGGCTCCGGCTGATGGGGCCCACTGGTAGCACGCCTTCCCCAGGATTGAGCTTTCAGACCACATTTGTTATTTATTGTTAATTTCCTGCCACGTAATCATCCCAAAATGCAAACTGACTGCCGCAAAATTAAGCAGAAAATTAACTGGCCCCAGGTCACCAAGGATGCGGGCGTCCGCCGTGCCCAGCTGATCGGTGCTCGTGTTCTCTCTAATTTACTGAGCATGCATCGCTGAGCCCGCGGCCTGAGCACAGATGCATGTAAGGCACAATCAGAAAAGAAGAGAGGGAGAGACAGTGAGAGGAGAAGAAGAGGAAGAACGAGAGAGGCACGGAGATAGATATGTAGTGGCAAAGAAGTAGATAGCAATTGGAGGTGGGGGGTACAAGAGTCAGAGGAGCAAATGCAACAGGAAGGTGCAGGGAGAAGAAAAGAGACAGAAAAGCAGGCCAGAGGACAGAGAAGTTCTCCTTATTTATTTATTTATTTCCTAGCAAGACGAGGCAGGCGAGTCCAGAAGCAAACCTCCGGCCAGGGCTGCATATCTGAGGAGTCACCAGTGCTCGTGGCCCCATTAATAATGGATGGCCCTCAAGCCTGCAGCAGATGGGCCCGACAGCCTCAGCCCCAGCTCCGCCACTTCAAGAAGCCCTTGGTGGGGCGGCTGCCCAGTCCAAGCAACCACACAGGGAGAAGTGAAGCTCCCGAAAATAGCGAAACAAGCCCAAGGGAAAAGGGGAACCTAGGCCTTCCTGTTTTACTGACAGATGGCTCCACACATTTGGAACAAATAGTGGGAAGCAACTAAGCCACTCTGTCGCAACACACAATATTCTGCGGAGTCAAGTCAGGAGCTTGGTGTCCTGCAGACACCCAGGATACAAGTGTGAGGGGTGGGGTGGGGGGGACAAAGGTCACTGGTGCAGATGATTTGTTCATCACAACACAGGGGTGTTGCGTGTTTCTCTGCAGCGCTGTTCCTCAGCATCTGGAGTTTGGAGGTTGGGTACAGTGGGAGGTATATTCTCATGTGCCCTTTTTTCAGGGCAGATGGTGCGAGGGGAAACACGGATGCGTTGGTGGAGGGGGGGGCTTCGACAGAAATAAGAAAGAGAGTTCCTACATTCAGCCACAACCCACTTGCGAACGCATGTGGAAAGTAAGGTGCACGTGGAATATTCAGGAAGTAGCTATTTTGTTCTAGAAAGTGATTCTGTATCAAGCTGCTTTTTTACATACTGCCAACATTTGTTGCTTAAAAAGAACTCTTCTAATATTGTTTTAAATTGTCTTTAGATATCGTGTCTGGAATGAGTTTTAATTGTCCTTATTAAATTATTAATAATTCGGAAAACTGTAGGATTTTTACCCCTCACTGCTCATGTTGTGATTGTAAAGGTTTGTGTGTGTGTGTGTTTGTGTGTGTGTGTGTGTGTGTTGTGTGCGTGTGTGTGTGTGTGTGCGTGAACAGTGGGCAGGTGGAATCTTTCGACCGAGTGAGACGAAAGTTAGAGAAAAGACCTTAGACACAGAGAAGGGGGACTGGAAAAGTTTTGGTCTGAGTATAAGTCAAGAGAGGAGAGGCTGGAAGAGGCTTGTGGGTTGACAGACAGAAATGTGTGTGTGTGTGTGTGTGTGTGTGTGTGTGTGTGTGTGTGTGTGTGTGTGTGTGTGTGTGTGTGTGTGTGTGTGTGGCACATTGTGGTGGTGGGTGAGGGGGAGTTCGAGGCGTCTGCTCATAGTGAGGTGCAGCTACACCAGGGAGCAGGGTGGAGATGAGAAACAGCGAAAAACCGTTAACAGATACTGAGGACCACACCAGTCTGTGTACTCTGGAGGGAACTCAAACACTGGTGTGTATGTGTACATCGCTATACAGAATACACATTTAAAATACTGTACTCACAGTATTTAAATAGTAAATATAAGAAACAACAAAGTATAAAATATAAAAAAATGATTAAAAATCTAGCAAACTTTTCTGACAAAAATAATTTAAATATGTTTGATGACAAATTCTCCCAATTTTATCAATAAGAAATCTTTACAGAGTTTGGCATAATGGAGTAAAAGAAATACTTCCAATAGATGAATTAGGTATTGATTATTAAAATTCAAAATAAAGGTCTAACTTAAAACAAAGGAATTTCACAATCGATAACATGTAGCAGGAAGTGTGTGAGTGTGTGTGTGTGTATAGGTGTTGTGTGTTTTTGTATGGTTAATAACATAAAACATAGCACTAATAATTTCTCCTCATAAAATCTACCATAGGTTTTTGCTTCGGCCCATTATAAACAGCTTTGCTGATAATTGCTGCACACACAGGTTTCATGAGAAGTAGTGAAGAGATGGACGTCCTCTTATCAAGCATTGGGAAAAGATGTTTTCCTACACAGCCAGGCAAAGTGTGACATGGTCGCGTTTGTTCATACGCACATGGCGATTGTCATCAGTAGTTCATGGAATGTATGGGTGTAAGTGGGGAGACAGTGATAGTGGATGTGTTCTGGGCGCCTGTCGATGGGGTGAGGGGAGAGTTAAGGTGCACTGAGGAGAAGTTTCCTTCATTTGCATCTGACACACTTCACTACTCTGCTATTCAGACAGTACAATCATTTTAATAACTGTCTGTCTTTCCTCTGCCCCCCCTCCCCCCTCAACTCCCCCCTTCTCCTGTTTCTACTGACAAGAAAGATAATGGATGTGCAGCACTTTCAGCACCTCTCTGTCTGGGCTGCGAGAAAGTCCTGTTTGTGCAGGTACTGGGCTTCATTTCCAAGTTTTGACAACTGGAATCAAACTTACTCTTCTGTGATTTTTTGTTTGTTTGTTTGTTTGTTTTGGACCCGTTTTTATATATGTTTGCATTCAAGTCAGATTTTTATGTAATTATGATCAATTAGAGTCATTTAATCCTCAAACGTTCAAGTTCCAAAGTTCCAAACCGCCCCCCCCAAAAATACTGAATATGAATGAAAAGAGAAAAACAAATGTTTCCTATTTCAAGATGTTGAACAAAGTGATGACAACTCAGTGCTTCACCTCACACAAGCGCCTCTATGCCGAGATACAACCGTGTAAAGGTAAATTTATTCTTATCATATAATATTTCACACTCACTGAAAATATTTTCTATAAAGGTTTAACGCCTGTAGACAAGAACTTTAGATTTTGACTTTGCAACAAGTTAAAAATAAGATTATTTAATTTCCCTTTTTTATGGTCTGGGCGCATAGAGGAACAACTTTCCACCTCAGTGGCAGTAGCGTAAAAAGTTCCATCAGTCCTGCCTACATGTGTGCTTTACTTTTCTATTGAACCCTTTACACAAACCTTTAGAACAACTGGGAGTGTGGGTTGAACAAGTCAATACAAAGTTGATCGGTTTGAGAAAGTAACATGTTTTTTTAATTGTCAACTATCGGTTTATAAGGGACGAAACAGCCAGCGGTAGTCGGTGCGTACCCATATCCTGTTTCAGCAGCGCCAAAATATTTAATTTACTTTAATTATTTTTCAGTTTGATGTTTGTCCCTTGACAAAAGTCAGTTTTCGTGTCGTTCTATTTTTTTTTAAATTCCCGAAATATTTTGGGTATTTTGGTATTTTTGTGCCGCTGCAGACACAGAGGCTGTTAAGTTGCCTGAGTGCGCGCGCCAGTGGCAACAGGTGCCACGAGAGCAGAGTAAATAAAATGTCGTTCACGGGCTGAAATGGCCACAAAGTGCCTCGATAATTATTCACAAATTATAAATGACATTTCAAATAAATGTCAACTGTTGTTAAATAATTTGTCCCACATTTTCCCAAAAGAAAAATGACCCAAGGAAAACCTGGGGGGGAATTCCATGATTGAAATGAAACAAGAAACAATTTAGGACTTTAAATTGATCTATGTTTCTCTGTAATCTACTATTTTAAAAAATAAACCATAAATAAAACGCTCGGCTGTGTGAACCCGTGACTCCAGCGGCGGAGAAATAGCGCGCGGCAGACGGGATCAGATGCTGCAGATGCTGCACCTGCACCGAAACTACCAGGACAGTGTTTCCATGCAGCCAGGTGCTGCTGACTCCTAACTCCCCCCTGACAGCGAACTCTCTCAGGTCAGACACATGTGGCCCCGGTGTGTGAGGTCAGTGCGGAGGTGAGAAGCGCGGTGGAGGTCACTTTACCTGCTATTCCTTGAGTTTGCAGTATGAAGTTCTTCCAACTCTCCCCGGCTCCATGTGCAGAAGGTCGCAGCGCCGCGGCGGCCCCATGGAGCTGCGCCCGGAGTCCCTCCCCTCTCCACTGCACTTCCTCGTTCCAGCCCAACATGACTATGTCTCTGAGCTCGACTGAGGCATTTTGCTCGCTTTTATCCACAGGCCGAGTCTGCGGCGCCGAGTCGAGCCACCGAGCCCTTGGCACTTGCTTTGTGCCGTGCCAATAAAAGCTGACACCCAGTAGACCATTACTGGCAGCCATGCATGAGATGGGATGAGGCGCGCGAGGAGAGTGGACCGTTCATTGTTTATTTATTTCATTCTCACTGTGGGAGCTGATTGTGGGGAGGGGGTTGGGGATGGGGGGGGGGGTCCTCACTTGCATATTGGACAGCTCCCCTACTGTCACCTGTTCTGGCACATAGAGGCAGTCCAAACAATTAACACAACTGTTCTCTCTCATGCAATGAGATTCTTTTCTTTTATTTTTCTTGTTTTATCAAAACAGTCTTTCTTCCATTTGACTTTCTCTCCACTGGTGGTTCGCTTAGTGTCAAAGCCACATCATCTCAGCAGGTGTCCAGAGTCACGAGCAGGTCTCAACCTCTTCACCTTTATTTTCTCATCTACAACACAGCGTACTCTTCCATACTTTCTTTTTTAAGATGCATGTAAACCAAGTGTGTGGGGGTCTCTGAGTCAGTGACTCTGTCCTGCAGATGATCACTTAGTTTCACTGCAGTGTGGATTTCCTCTGGTTATGTGTGTTACAAACCATCACTGTGCCACGGACCCTGACTCCAAACCCATAAGAGATGTTTTATGTTTCAGATGCTACCATCACTGTGAGCTCGGCGAAACACTCAATCAATAGAAATTCCAAACTGCTCGGAGTTGAGCTGAAACACATCCACATGTGGACAAGATGTCTCCCTCGTTTGTCCCACCATTCATTCTGATTAAGACCAAACTAAACTACAGCAGCAGCAGCAGCTGTGAATCTCTCTCTATAAACCCTTTTACAGTGTTTGTTATCTACTTTCCAATTTTCTAAAGAGGCCAGGGCTCAGTCTGACAGATTTATATATGAACCCAGACAACGACGGTCTGAAATTATGAAACTAACTATAGATTAATATTGATGGAAATGCTAAATAAATAATGAGTTACACCTCCGGTCTGGATAACTCACCTCTCAGTTCAGATACGTCCCGTCGTCATTATCTGTTATGAATATGTGCTGGAGTGGCTCTTTGCTGTAATTACTGCTTTAACTTGAAGCTGTAACTATTAAGAAGCAACTTTTCCTCCTTGCTCTGAACACACACTCTCACACACACATACCGCAGGTTCAGTGTTAGGAGTTTAGATGGTGGTGGTTATAGAGTGTGTTTTCTGTGTGATTGTTTTTCCCAGTATCCCGCTGTGCTCAGGCCCCACAGAGCAGCCTTATCTCAGGAGAGGCTGCCTGTGCTGGATTGCTGAGTCACCTTTCGTTGGAGGCTGCTCTTATCTCCTGAGAAGCACAGCATTGGGGCAGTTGGTTGCAAAAGGAGGAACTCTGGGCAGGATTGCTGTGGCCCGCTGTCACATATGGATTGCAGCAATGCTCGCTGACTTCCTCAAAGCTTTTGTTGTCTTTAGGATTCTACGTTGCAGTTTTACTACATTTGCAGGTATGCTACAGGATGGGGTGATGCCTGAGGCCACATAGAGGGAATGACGGTAACGTGACTCAGCGCTATCGGTGCACACAGGAGTCCGATCATGCCTGGGGTCTTCCTCGACCCAGAGATACTACCCCGCTCAGTGACACAGCAGCTTCACTCACTGTGCATCTACAGTGATGGTCAATGGTGCAGATTTTAGAGAAGTTACAGTTAAATAGAGATCGATACAAACCACTGGCTGAGTTGCTGGTGATCATCCTACAGCTGACTTCTGCAAAGTGTGTAAAATGTTATTGATATTGTGTAAATGTCTGTGAATTAAAACAGATTTTTTTTTTTGCACAGGGCTACGAGGTTTTATAAGATTATTAATTCTTCCTTATATTTCACATCCACAGCTACAAATTAAACCAAACATAACCATGCTCTCCCTCAGGTTAATCCACAACTTAATGTTGCTGTAATATCATTATGGCGAGTCTCAAAACATCATCAGGCAACGTAGCAGGTCGACTGCCGAACAATAGGCTGCGGCTGGTTCTTATTTCATGGATCTTTAAGCAGTATTCACTGTTTCACATTTGGAAGCATGAGCAGCATGTAACCCTTAATTGGTTTCAACACCTTAATAAGTCAAAGACGTTCAAGGCTGATAATCACATTAAATAGTGCAATTTATCTAAAAAGTCAATTGCAAACTGAAAAACTCTCTTTCTTTAGGAATGCATTATGCTGTGAGGATGTCAGAGTAAATTAAATTCCCCACTGCACACGAAAGCATCAATTTCCTTATGGTAATTATCTGCTGGAATAGACGTGTCACTAGAAGGAGTCAGGCATGCTTGACATTTAGCCTTTTTATAGAGAGACGATGAGTAAAAATTAAGATGAGGAAAAGGAAATTAATCTCCAGCCCAGGCAGGCATTGAGAGATCCTGGTGGATAGTGGCTGAATCAATCACGATGTTTGTGAGCCTGTTTTTGAAAAGGAGCCAGTGATGAGATGCAGACCACAGGCTGGAAAATCAGAAGCAGGGGGGTAGCAAATAGAGTTATGATTGCTGTGTGGGGGGTTTACTCAGTTTTATTGCTCTTACACACAACAGCAAACAGCATCTTTGGTACAAAGATGTTTAACGTTTTGTGGAATATATTAGAGTAGTATAGAGCAGACTGGTACCACGCTGAATAAAGAGTAAGAAGATGGGAAAACAGAGTTATTCTCTAATGTTTTAATTGCTGAGCTTGAGACGTGTATTCATTTGGATTTATTCCAACTTTAAATAATCTTCAAAAAATGTCACAGATTAAAATGCAATGACGTCAACGACTTGAGACCAAATTCAAAACATACAATCATAAGAATGGATGAGAGCATCTGAAGTAACTTCCTTTGGGATCCAGCAGAGGATGTTCTTAAAATTCAATGACAGCTTGACCCATTACATTGACCTTTTGACCTGTTAGGGAATTTAAATAATAATAATACAGAGGTGGTCACTTGCTAGCAAAACTGTGCTTATATATTATGACACGAGTAGCATGTGAATTTTGTTTAGCATGTGATGTTATGTTTAATAATTCAGTATATTTAGTAATGTATGTTTAAGTTCTCACTTAACTTTATGCAAAAAGCTAAGTCTATTTACCAAATAATCCAACAGTATTATTATAGTAAGTGAGTAAAACACTGAGAACAACTGTCACTTGTACTTAAAGTAATTGCTGCTGAGTCTGGACGCACCTTCATTTCATGTTGTGGTTAATGAGAAACGCTGGCCTTCCTTTTTAGCCAGCAAATCAAGATTTCCCAGTACATAACTGGTGCTTACTAGACTTTCAGTCAGGAAGAGTGCACTCCCTAAATTGGGATTCACTGAGATTCACTGAGATGCAAAGGAAAATGTGCAGAGGGTGTAAAAAAAACCCCATAGCTGCACTGGGAGGCCAGAAATGCTGCAGTGCTGCTGTGTACAGTCACTGCTGAGCTGGTGATGGTCAGTAAATACACAGGCTGCTTATGGAAACAATGTTTCATTTACTGCTACATCTGTCACATATCTTGAATATAGCTGATTATTGTGTACTGAGAAAAGTGATTGTATCACAATCACGTCAGAGATGGTGACTAAACTCTACAGATGTGTAGATGAAATCAAATGAGGGCATTGATTGAAGATAGGCGTAGTGTGACCCATCAGTAGTGATCTAATGACACAAACGATCTAATGGCTACAGAATATGCACACTCAGGGAGGTTTCCAACACCTCCTGATGTGCTCTAATGAAATATGCCGTACAGCTGTGTTGTGTATAATTGAATTCCAAAGTTTTAGGAGTTTTAGCTGTACTCGATATTAAACTTCACAATGTATTAGCCTCTGCTTCTTCAATTTTGACCATGCATTTTGTCTTGGGGGTCCTGCAGCTTTATAGAAATGGAAATCAGCAAACCAAGACGATGTGGATTGAAGTAGTGCATAAGCACAAATCCTTGTTAAATGTAAAATCTAAACAAAGTATAGATGAAGAGAAACAGGAAAAACAGCTCATCCCTATTTCCTGTCTAAGCGTGAAGCTGAACAAACCACAGACATGAAGCTGTTGCCTGGCAGACGCTTTATAATGCCAATGTACATTAGAGGTACATCAAGAGAAGACAAACACATCAATCGGATGCATGCATATTTTAGATTTGGTTTGGTTTCATATCAAAACATTACTCAGAATGTTTCAATTGAACTCACCATCATTTATAGTGTTAAATATGTGTATAATATAAATGCAGAAAATTCTCTCCCTCAATATTTCTCTGTTTATTTTTTTGCCATTTGCAAAAGGAACACAGTGTGTGTGTGGGTTAACATAGACAACACACGCACGCACGCACACACACACGCACGCACGCACACACACACAGTGAGTGACTGAGTGAGCGAGTCAGCGAGAGAGTGAATGTTTAAGAGTACAATGCAAGCGCTCACTACCCAGAGTTAGAAAACCACTCATCTAAATCAGGGAAATTATGATAATGGGGCCTCTCATTATTCTCCAACTCACTCTGAATCAGTCACTGACATCACATCATTATAGACGTATTCATATAAACAGATTGGATGGCATATAAAGGAGGCTGACACCTTCAAAACTTTCTTATCTCCCTTGTCTTATGTGTCCGTGTGTGTCTCCGTGTGAGACAGGAAGTGCAGGTCTCAGGAAGGGGTTGCGGGGGGATGTGGTGGTCACCAGTCTGGACAGAGGCGCCGCATGGCTGAAAAGCAGACACCTGCAAAAATGTACTATTAATAATAAGAGTCATAAAATCAAAAGTCATTTGGATGAACCCAAGTTTTATAGTTATGTTCATATTGCAGGAGTAGGACAACTACAGACTGAGACTGATAGATTATCTACAGACAGATGTGTAAGGAGTCAGCGCTGGTAGGTAAAAATCCAAAAGACGTCTGACCGTTGCAGCAGACAGTTAATCAATCCAAGTGCTTGTCTTTTTTCTGTTTTGGGGAAAAAATATGGGAGGCCAGTGTAATCAGCAGAGGAAACAGATCTCAGGGGGTGTCAGGCACCAGGAAAATGGATCCGGGTTGTGAAAAACCACGATTACCACGAGCTGCTCTGGATTCAGCCATCTGGAGATGCCTGCTCCAAAAGCCGGTAAAGTTCGCTCAGATGAGGCCCAACAAGGAAACAGGTTTACACCTCTTTAACAGACAGCCAACGCTCCCAGAGCAAAGGCATGTTAAAACACTTATCACTTTGTTTCATGTTAGCTGACATTATCTTCATGTTTACAATTTGAAAATATTTTTAAAAATATTAATTAAAAGTTAATGCAATTTTTTATCTCAAATTGTCATAGAACATATTAGTTCTGATAGCTTTAGGAATGGCATCTATTGTAATCCCTTGGTCAACATTTTTAATTAAAGTCCATGATTTAAAAGTAATGCTGTCAAAAGAAGGAAAGGCAGAAGAATGAAAGCAAGGAATCACATGTTTATATTCATGTTCATGTTGCAGTATTATCAATGTCATTCCTAAGCCATCTCTTTTTATGCTCCCTTTTTTATGGATTTACAAAAAACATTATCATTGCAGTTTTTCTGTAATATTTGTTCCTTCAGATTGAAATCAGTAACTGTGCATCTGGATCCTTCTTGTTATGACTCACGTCAAAAAGGACTTAAATTAAAATGTATTTTGCTTTGCTGAAACACAAGCTTAAAGGTACTAAACATGAGGAGTGATTATTTTACTTTAGAATAGGGTTAACCAGCTGTATTGTTAGTGTTAATGAAGATGACTCTCAGCTGTATAGCTGTATGGGAATCTATATGGGGAAGTGTGAACATAACCTGAGGCATGATGACAGTGGATTAGATCGCCCCCTGGTGGACATTTATCACCATTCTTCCACATAAAAATACCGTGTATTAAGGATGGAGTGGAGTATAAAACTCTGAGACCACTTCCCCAAAAGTGCTCTCTGACTTTTAAAACCACCTGTCTGAGCAGTGATGGGAGAAAGAGAGGTCAGTGGACACAAGAGAATAATAACAGAATAGAAAAACTGAAGAAGATGACAGATTTATTAGGTGCCTCTAAAAAAATCACCCATAAAACAGTGTGACTGATGACTGATGACACTCCAGAGATCAACCTGCTGAGCAGCAAATGAGCTAATGATTTATTTTGCTGCCTAAGTGGTTTCATAAAAGTTATGATGAAAACTCACCCAGAGGAGCGTGGAGGGCGCGAGTTAGATGCAGCATCAGCACCAGAGGTAGCATGGGCAGCCTTGCCTGTATAACCAGGGATGGTGTTTCGGCTGGCATAAAAATATATATTAATGTATTAAAAATGCAAATTATGTTATATTTTAGAGCTCATACACACACATACAGTGAATGTATGTTTGTGATAAAGGTGTGTCTCACTGAGCAGTAGGTGTGTATGGGGGCACGATGCTCCTCTTCAAGGTCAATGGATGAAAGACCTCATCCATGTTGTCGATGTTGTCCATGTTTTCAGAGCCGATCGTGCCACTGAAAACACATTAGAGACAAACATTGGCAAGGTCAGTCTGGCTATTGGATTTCTGGATGTCAGAAACTCGGTGATCCCTCAGGCACAATGTACTCACGTGTACAGAGGGATCTGACCTGACCTTGGACATCCACTGCAGCTGAAAACAACAAATCAGTGCTGATCAGCATTTCAATCATTTGTGGTTAGAAAACAGTTTTCACTATTTGTTTGGAAACTTACAATGATATGGGTTTCTTGGCATCATATCTCGGGCGAAGCTGCCGCCTGCTCCACTCCACCCCAACAGACTTGGAGAAATTTGCAACAGTAGTATGTTTACCAGAGTTGAACAGAAATCGACATTAAGAGAGGACATTTGATTTCACTATATTATACACACATGCTGTGTGTAGAGCCGTTCATATCTAAAAATCTTCAATCAATTATGTATTTTTAAAAACTGTATCCAGTGTTTTATCATCACTTTGTTTTTACCACACTGATTTGAGGGGTCTGATAATATTATATCAATACATAGACAATTAATATATTTTTTTTATTGTTTGTCACAAACAATAAAAGACCCCTGATGAATAATATAGAGAGATAATATATAGTATAGTATAGCCCAACACAATAATTTTAATTAATTTTTCATTTCATTAAACATTTTTTTCTCATTAAATATTAGTGACTCAGAAATTAGTGAGCAGGTAAAAATTCATATTTCCTACAGCCATTTGTGGGAATAATGTAAACATCTAACACATCAGTGTTAGTCACCTTTTGTTGACAAAAGCTCACCTGCCACAGCGGAGATCGACTGTTGTAGCGCTGGGACGAGGGACGCTCACACGCTTGTTCAGCTTTTTTCACCAAGGTTGTTTCTGGTGCCTTCCGGCACTGTGGTAATTTTCTACTCCAACTAACTTCCTCATAATTCCTGAAAACGAATGGAAAGTTCTGCTCACTGTACATGTGAACCAGGTTTTTTCAGAGTAATGGACTCACTTGATGCCCAAACTTGACAAACTTATTTGCTTTCGTTGATTTCTGAAATAACTTCTGTTGCATAAAGTATAAACTAGACAGCTTATTAAAAGCTTATTTCTTCCCTGTGGCTTCAAGCAAAGCAGTTCACAGTTCACCTGTGATTTCATTGAGGAATAATTAACACAACAAGAGGCATCACTGTTTCTTGGGGAAAATTAAGCACAGTAACTCTTAACACTAAACATCACTGTGGCTTATATATAACGAAAGACATGGGGGTGTATTTATTTTTGAATGAAAACAGCCGCTGTGGTTTGACCTCTGGGTTGTACAAGTGTATCTGTGGTGTTGATCTGCCTGTGAGTTGTCTGCCCACGGTCCGAGATCAGAGGAGGTTCCATCCTTTAAAAAAGAAAAAGGTTTTAGTACATAATCATGTGGTTTCATTCTATTATGGTGCTGATTTCTTTCTACTGACACCTTTATCCCCATACAGCAAACATGGCAGCATAATAATGTATTATAGAATTTTTGCCTAGAAATGCAGGTATCCGCTCGCATTTCTGCTCCTCATTACTACCGAAAGTTTGGTGAGTGTCTGTACATGTTAATTTGGTCAAACAGACCTTGATGAAACCAGCTGAAATGGTAAATAGACTGTCCTCACAACCTGAGCATTAGCCAACACGGGTTTGTCCTCACAGGCTTAACCTTTTCCTGAATATTTTATAAAGACTTACACCAGTAATAAAAACACTCCAAGAATTCAAAATTAAACCGATGCCACTTTGTACGCACAGTATCTAGTACTATATAAAACAAAATATGTACAACCAAAATAACAATTAAAAAAAGATATGATTTGATATAATTAGTATAACTAGTTGATTACATTACACTTCAGTGGTTTGTGTTTTTGTGTGTCACGCATTGACATTTTAACATTAGATTAACTGTCTAAGTCAATAATTCCAGCCCCTGTCACCTCTAATATGTATGATGAAGTAACAGGGACACAAATTTATATCAGTTCTTTAAAAAGAGACACTCTTTTCTGTTGTTTTACAGAGTCTTGCCTGTACAACTGCTTCTTGGATCCTCAAGTCGTTCCAGGCCTCTTCTTCGCTCAGGTCTACACAAACACCAGGGCCGTTTGGGGCAGTTCGTGGCCTCTCTCTGATATGTGGAGGGACCCAAAGAGCAGAGGCCACATGATTGAAATCTATGAATTTCTGTTGACCTTTGATCCCCAGATTCACCTTTGCTCCGGCGCTAAGTTGGCCACTGCACGGATCCAGCAGTGGTACATCGTTCCGTCGAGGAGCCAAGGTGACAGGTTTAGCAGAGCTGCCAAATCTATCAGAAGGAGAGATTCGATGTCCAGTTATCGGCCCATTTCTACCACCAGTCCCATACAAACTGTAGTTCAGCCGCCGGATGACTTGTAGCTCCGGAGAGTAAGGCTTAAAGGGATCCATAACTGCGGTCATTATTCCACTGAAGAAGCAGAGAAGGGAGTGTGAGTGTGTGTGTGTGTGTGTGTGTGTGTGTGCTTGGCAGAGGAGGTCATAGATCTGCTGTCTGGCCTAATGATGCAGTGAGTGTTGGTTGCCCAGAGACTGTCTTTGTTTGCTGCTCAGATCAGATTACTAACTTGCAAAGAGACCATGTGACCTGGTGTCTGTGGAGGTGTGCAGCCTCACACATAGCATAACATAAAATTTATGTGCGGAGACTTGTTCTCAATTTGCAATAAAAATGGAGAGCAAAGCTCCAGTAATCATAACGTGGTATTTATTTTGGATGCTACACACCAGTGATTCACCTCAGAGGAGCGTTCACAGGCGATAATGTTTCCCCTGAGCTGCTACATTTTGGCAACCAACAAATTTGTTTTGTCTGCACCTCTAGTCTCTGGAATATTATGTTGTTTGGTGCCAAATAATAATGAGATTTGGCCTCGCCTAAGGGCTCAGAGACCCTCCTGAGAGAAAGCTACTTCTGATGGGTTAGGAACTGTTCATTTTATTATTAAAGAAGAGATGCAAAGTATTTTCTTGCAGCTGTCTGCTTTTCTTCCAACATACCACTAGATAGAGCAATAGATCCTGAATTGTTAGATGGCAACACTAGAAAAGGGCCTGTGTGTGCATTCATGTCCTTCATGAATTGACTGATGAAAATATTACGCTAAAAAAATATAAGTCTCAATATTGACGTTATTATGATATAATATGAGATTAAAATACCATTATTGTACAACAGGGTGACCACAAAACCACAGGCGAATACCTCTGATACATTTCAGACCCCTGAAGAAATATTAAATTGTTATATTTTTCTTGGTGCACGGATGACAAACAAGGTATTAGTTAGAAGCACAAGCTGTATTTTTTTAAAAATCAGATAATAAATTAAATGAAAATAGTCACACTGGTACAAGAAATGTATTTACACCACGTGTGTTTTATTGCGTGTGTTGATTTGAAAGAGCAAAAAAAACAATACTATAAAAACTATCCTCATCACTGCCAGTCGATTTGTTTCTTGAAATATAATGTCAGATTCAAATATACCATATTCACTACATATGCAAGCCTTACGTATAAATAGTGAAGGCGACATGGTTGTTGGCATTTTTCTTAGTAAAATTAAGCTTAATGTGCTAGTGACAATGATGGTGATGCTAGCTGATAGATGATTTTTACTCAGGCTGTCATTAGCAAATGTAAACACCCAGGAGCTGTAGAGAAGGATGTGTTAAAAATAGCCTAATTAGAACTATTCTGATAGCTGAGTGGTGAATATGCTCGACTCCCACATGGTGTTCTTCCACAAAAGGAGCACAAATGACACTTGTGAGATCTGATGATGGCGCCTTTTGAAAATCACTCTTTGGATAATTTTTAAAAACACACACCATTTGTTGCATCAGTTTTAGTTCTCTAGGGAGCTGTGCTGATTGTAGTCATACAGTTATAACAAATGAGGTGACATTCGGGGCAGGAGGTCCACATGATGTATTGCATTTGGAATCCATTAATTATTCCCATACCAGAAATTCCCCTGTGCACCAAAATAAAACCTCCTCAGTGCTCTGTATCCTAATTATTGCAGAGGGTTTTTCGTTTGTGGCAGGAATTCCTCATTTCTCATCCTGAGATGACTTACTTTATTTATTTTCTTTTTCTGCAGTGGATTGGCTATTTCCAGTATGAGGAGTCATTACTATCAGAGCAGCCTTTGTTTCTGAATCCTGTGGTATTAGTCTGCTCGTCTGCCTTTCTCTAGTCTCCTCCACTGTCTCAAAAATTATTTAAATCGCACATTTCGCCCATGGTGCCAGGCCCAATTCTACAGCACAGCATCCATTAATTTGCGCAGGCTACATTCATCTGAGAGAAACTACTACTCTGGATTAAGAGGCATTGTTGTTGCTGCTGCTGACGCTGCAGAGGGTCATCAAAGCAAAGTCACAACTGGAGTGTTGTGGCTGGAGACAATATGGGCTGAAGCTGATCTGGGCAGGGAACTATTTTTGTTCATCAGGCAGCAGAGCAACAAGTGTGACTCAGGATGACACACTAGGATCCAACATCTATATGGCTGCAAAACACCTGGAAAGGACCATCCAATAGTAGTGAGAGATCGCTCTGTTCTATAGACCGACAGCATCCACTAACACTGTGCCAGGGAATCAGCACTTCATGAAATTAAACAGAAGCTGATGTAGCATCAAGCCTTTGTGCTATTTCTACAAGCATTAAAGCTCTAATGCATCAGGCACCTGCAGATGCATTTAGATCAACATATCTCAGGAAAGTAACATGTATCTGTGTCTTTGTATCCATTGCGTACATGCAGTCTGCTCACAGAGCCCCATCCATTACTGATGCTTGGCGCATTCACTGCTGGCTGAATGACAGTGTGTCTTGTAAAGTGCTGAAAACGTATGGCCATGTTTATAGCATAAGGACCCTCAGTCTTAGCTCATGAGTCATATTCAGCAGACTGCCATGGCAGTGAATTGATTACTGCCCAATGACTACGCATGCATTAGATAAAAGGGACAAATTGGCTGAAGCGAACTCTGTGCTGTGTGCAGCACTCCCACCCATTTGGAAAAATCCAGACAGAGAGCAGAGACACTCCCATGAGTGGCGAGGGTGACCATGTCCTCAGATCAGGTCCAAAGGCTTTGTTGGAGTGCTGCTTTCCTGCCCTCCGTTGCTATTCTCTGCTTGTCACATCCAGTTAGCTCAGTGAAGTAATGACCAGGCTGCTGTACATTTTTCATGAGGCAGGTGGGAGATAATGCTTTTAATATAGAAGTCTTCACACACACACACACACACACGCACACACACACACACACACACACACACACACACACACACACACACACACACACACTCCTCCGCCCTTAAAGCACCATCCAGATGATCATGATGCAGCCTGAGCCTGATGTTAAATGTTAACATTCCCCAGGGGAGAGTCGGCATAAAGCAATGTCACTCTCAGTGACTGTTATATTGACTGTAGCAGATATACAAGCAGCTGTAAATTTACGTGTTAGTTGGGATAACAATGCCAAACGAGGCAGAGAAAAACTCAGTGTACCATGCGACACCTACTCAGGTCGCACACCATTACAATAATTAGTTTACAGAAAAGCAAATGTACTTTCACAAACAATGATAATAATAATAATAAAAAATAATATGCTGTATATTTTAATATATTATGTACAATACACAGTACTATTTCACCACTTATAAATTGTGAGGGGTTGTATTAATGACCCTTGGGCTGTAGGTAAGAAGGACTGTTTTAGATCTCTTTGACTTTTAAGGATATTTCTGGCTCCGTCTCAGTTCGTCTAACAGTCTCTTACAGGACACAGCTTCACATTTTAGTCTTTAATCTGTGCGCAGCAGCAGCACAGCTCTGATGTTCAATTACGAATAAGAAGTTGTATTAGGTAAAGAAACGCTGGGAGTAATGGAATTTCTCTGTTACTCAGAGAGATGGAATTGTCCCTCAAGACCTTGACTTTTATTATTAAACGCTACCTAGGTTGTTTCCAATACTTAAGCCCAAAGTGAAATTACTTGCTTTTAGTAAAGAAGCTGCAGACTTGTCAACTACAGCATGAGCCTCCATTTCCTCTATCTCTGTACCTGGTTACTAAAAAAAAATTATTTGCACTGCGCTCTGACATCCTGACACTTCTCATATACAAAATATCCTGGAAATGTAGCAGCATGTGAGCCAATTGCTGATACATTCACTCTCACTGCATGTTTCTAGATCTGGATGATCAATTACCATGGGCCATAGGAAATACACAAATTTAAAAAAAAAACATTCCAGGATGAACGTTGTGATGCAAATAGAAAACGTTAGTATTTTGTAGGGCTGAGACAAAAGCTGCATCTCTTATGACAACTTAAAAATCCACAACACTATCTTCCGTCTGACAGCAACTTATGCAGATGTGCATGTCTCAGCTGTGCTCCAGTGGACTGAACGCCCCTTAAAAACTGTTCAGCATACAGGTCACATTGGCATAGGCTGCCTGTTGTGAATGGAATGCTGAAAGATTGTCCTCCAAGATGCTCTGAGCCTTATTTCTCACTTACCTGCCCTACAACAGTTTGTGATTGATAGGGCCAGATTGAACCTGAAGTCACCCATCCAACCCACATTGTTTAGAGAAAATTGGGGATTTGCTTTTCACCCAGGATTAGATCAGTTCTTAACAGTAGTGTGGTTCTCATATCCTTTCCCTTTAAAAGCCAGCTGTAGTTAAGTGAAACATATCTGTCCCTGGGTTAAATGGCCTCCACAGATGTATGTACTGTACAGGAAGACATTTCAGTCCAATGCGGCAAGATGAGGCAAAGAGGTAAAACTGAAAATGTGAATGTCTTGGTAACAGCAGAGGAGGACTGCTGGAGATATAATACCAGATCTATAAAGGACAATTTCAGGCCTCGGACTCTGGAGACTCAGGCGCTCGATCATGAAGCGATTCACTCAGATTGATCAAGGACCGTCATAATCACATGGGAATGTTACATGTGGATGATTCGCTGAACTGTCAGGAGATTTAAAGCTGGATTTAATGGATTTGAGGTGATGTGCTGAAATCACCTCAGAAGGTGCAAATGGAAATCTCCAAAGCATTTTTCCAGCATTTAGCAGCTGTCCAGTGCCATTAATGTACACAGCTGTGGAATTTAGGCGAATAAAGTTGGAATCAGAGAAACACAGGGCTGGAATTTACCCTATTCCCACAGCAGACGTTCAATGGGCCTGTCTTCTTGAAAAAGGAGTAATCGGATATCGACTAATGAACCAGGCTGTTGATAACAGTCCCATATTAAGCTGAAAGTCGGAATGCACTTAAACATAACGCGCCTTTTATTTCAACTGATTCTCTTTAAAAGCTCAGTGCTCCCTCAGAAATTGAAATAAATGCTACAAATGTGACATTAAATATTCATAACCTTTAGCAGTCATTTTGTCCTTCCTGTTGGAAGGCGAAAACACAACGAAATCCTAAATCCTGTGTACTTCACTTATCAGGAGAAGAGGCTGCAGCATTATGGGTAAATGGAGTTTTAATGTCATGTCCAATAACATTGTCAGGAGTAGATGCAGGCACATAAACTGCATTTTGAACTTTTGCTTATGTTCCTGTTATATAGGCTCATAAAACATTTCCCCCTCTGTCATATCACTGTCTCCAAAAGCTTTTAATGCACTTGGTAAGACTGTAGACGAATAGGGCCATTGGCATAGGCTCTCACTGTGTGGGATATCATAAACATGTGCTTTCCAAACTTTAGACTGAGGTTGACACTGATGGGGTTTGATCTAAAGCTTCAGTCCAATAGCATTTTCTTATTCTGAACTTTAAAGTGACTCGAGCTGCATAAAACTCTTTATATTAAGTCTTGACGCGTTGGTGAAACCTCTTGTCTTATGTTTTTTTCCCATATTTTTGTGATATGACATAATAATTTAATAAAACAACAGTGTGGGCTTATTATAATTTGATGTAAACTAAACAAGGCTGCACTCGGAGCATTAAACAACTATATCTACCAGTACTTGTGGAATTTGGGGTTGCGGCTTGGCATCTTTATCGAGCATGTGTTGTAAACTAATTTATTATTTTTAATTAACTTTTGACAGGAGAATACATTTAAAAATTTCTAATATGTAAGAAGGAAAGTGTCATAATAAATAGCCTTGGGAATATTTGGGGAAAAGACATTTATTAAGTTTTTATCTGAACATATGGTGAGTCTCAGAGTTCTGACTACAGGGTGTATGAGGGCGTGAACCCCTCCTTTTGCTGTCTGCCTAATGTCCCATCCATCCATTATCTACCGCTGAGCCTTGACCCAACCAAGATTTGAACTGGGAACTTTCTTGCTGTGAGTGCTAATCACTGGACCACAGTGCCACGGGCTTAGTGTCCCTCGATCTAAAATTGTGATATTCCATTTCTGCAAATAAACCATGTGATTGATCACTCTCAGCCTATGCCAGGGCTCCTGGGAGGCTGTGCTTGGACACAGCCCTCATTATGTAACCATGTTTACCGTCACAAACAATAACATGGTGATGTCTATAAAAATGACTTACAAAATGTAACAGATGAGGTAATTAGTGAGGAAATGTGTTCAAGGTTTAATGTATTTTGACGTATATTAAATTTGTGTCTTAAAAATCTGTGTCTTATTTTATTTGTCATTTAGGTAACTGCATCGTTAGCAAAAGCAATTACACTGAAGGACTCTTTGTTTAATTCTTTTATATTGACTAAATAAAAGCACTATGGTGAAATTGCTTCACATGAAGCTTTCAAGTCTCCTTTGTTGACCAGGGGTTTACGATGCTTTTATCTGTGATGACAAAGTGTGGCGGATTGCTATAAAAGAATAATGAATTTCATCACCTTCTTAAACATGAACGCATCTAATCTTAATATACAGCAATACACACTGTCTGGAACAGGACATAAGCCTAATTACTCAGTCGCAGCACTGTGTAATAATGTCTTATGGGTTTCTCCAACAGATAATGGCACGTCTCTGAAGGGGCTCAGATGTTACAGCTGCTAGGAGTTTCATGTCCAGGTCTTTTACTTGCTTCTGGTGTGTTGTGTCTGATGGTTTTATAGGCAGGCTTTGTTACAGCTTCTATCCAATCTGGTCCAAATCCAAACTGATCTGAAGCCATTTGTAAATGCTAATGTCCCGGCCAGAGCAGATGGAGTTGACAGATAACATCTTTGGTCAGAGTCATTACTTCACAGACTGAGACGCAGTGTTTCTCACTGCTGGTGTGGAAATTAGACATAGCTGAGTGTTATCGTCTAAAATGAAAGATCAGAGAGAAAACACAGTAGAAATATCTTAAAATAGAAAAAAAAAAACGGAGGTGGAGAACATGGCACATTAAAATGAACTCCTCATAACATAAGGCAGGATTGATGGGGCAGTCATTTGCTGCTTGTATGGACAAGCACAAGTCTCGTTTCCTCGAATGAATGGTCCTGGCTTTAGAGTCAGGTTGTTAAGGGTGACCAGAAAACCTTAATAGATGTGTGCCACTGCTTCGCTGCTGCTCTGAGAAGCCTGCCATGTGGCATGTACATGCATTTAGGCTTATTTACCTCAATCTTGCCAGCTGGTTGATAGGCACGTCTCACTGCTGGAGGTGCAACATCGTCGTCTGGCAACCCTTTGATCAAAGAGGGTTGCCGCATGGCCAACACATTGCAAAGGGTGACAGAGAGATCACCACATCACTGACACAAAAGACAACAGGAAAAAACAGACACACAGCGTCTGTCTCTTATCATACACTGCCCTTATTAACTGGACTTAAATTATGACTCAGCATTCACATTATTGTTTTCCTGATCTTTATTACACTCAAACAGTCAAAACGTTTAGCTAATTCAGGACATCGTTCTACTGTTTACACAAGGACTTTTTTGTGGTCATTGCTGACAACATACAATGAGTTTTGTGGTCATTTTTGACAACAAAATAAACTAGGTTTTTTGGTCATTTTTGATGACATACTATACTATGACCCTTTTTTGGTCATTTTTGAAGACATACTATACTATGACCCTTTTTTTGGTCACTTTTGAAGACATACTATAATATCATCAATTTTGAGGACATACTATACTATGATGTTTTGTGGTCATTTTTGACAACATACTATACTATGGCGTTTTTTCATCAATTTTGACGAAAAACTGTACTATTACCTTTTTTCCATCAATTTTTAAGACATATTATACCATGATGTTTTTTGGTATTTTTTGACAAAATAAATTCTATGATGTTTTTGGTCATTTTTGACGACTTATGATACTATTACGTTTTTTCATCAATTTTCAAGACATACTATACTATGACATTTTTTCACTAATTTAGACAACATATTATACTATGACGTTTTTTGGTAATTTTTAACAAAATAAATACTATGACGTTTTTTGGTTATTTTTGATGACTTAACATACTTTCTCCTTTTTTTGTTCATTTTTGACAACATAGTACCGTATTTTCTGGATTATAAGTCACTCCCGAGTACAAGTCACACCAGCCATAAAATGCATAATAAAGAAGGAAAAGACGTATATAAGTCGCACTGGAGTATAAGTCGCATTTTGGGGGGAAATTTATTTGATAAAATCCAACACCAAGAACAGACATGTCATCTTGAAAGGCAATTTAAAATAAAAATAGAATAGAGGCAACAACAGGCTGAACAATTGTACGGTATGCTAACGTTACATGACACATAAACAACGAACTGAGAACGTGCCTGGTATGTTAACATAACATATTAAGAGTTATTCAGATAACCATAGCATAAATAACATGCTAACAAGTTTACCAAACCATCCGTGTCACTCCAAATCACTAAATCCAATGAAATCGTCATCCTCGGTGTCACCTTAAAACAACTCCGCTAACTCACGAGGTAGAAGATGCGGCGCTTCCTCTTCTACGTCGCCAATGTTTTTATCAATTCAATTATCAACACAGGCCTAGAGCGCCCTCTTGCAGTTTAGTGTGAAAATAACATGTGAAATGATATAATAATGTGTTAATAATTTCACACATAAGTCGCTCCAGAGTATAAGTCGCACCCCCGGCGAAACTATGAAAAAAACTGTGACTTATAGTCCGGAAAATACGGTATACAATGGTGCTTTTCCGTCATTTTTGACAACATACTATACTGTGACACGTTTTGGTCATTTTTGACGACATACTATACAATGACTTTTTTTGACAACATACGATACTATGGCGTTTTTGGTCGCTTTTGACAATATACTATGACTTTTTTGCTCATTCTGACCCTACTTTGATGTTTTTTGGTCATTTTTGACAACATATTGTCAGGCTGATATATAAACAGGACCCAGGAGCAGAGACTCGTTTCACAGTCTTTATTAAATACAATCTCTTTTTCCAGAGTGACAAATGCAGAGCTATGAAACTTGACTAAACTCTCTTTTAACCAAAAGCTACTATAAAAGTACAAATCACAAAATCAACAAAAATTGCTCCAAAAGGGAGGAAAAACTAACAGACTAAGGCAAAATTAAGGCTATGACAAGAAAACATAAACTATCAAAATTACAAACAAAACTCACTCTTAAAGAGATAAATCGACTTACGTACTGCGATTGCATAGACTATGGGTTGGAAACAGAATGCTCATGATATCAGGTCAACGGACAAAGACACACTGGCACAAGACAAAGGGAAACGCAGACTATTTAACACATGAAGGTAAGGGGAACAGGTGGAAACAATCAAGGCAGGGATGACAATCAGACCAGCGGGAAACACATGAAGGGAAGTGGGAAGTGACCTAAAACGTGAGGCGAGTAGGGTTACAAAATAAAACAGGAAATCACATGACAACACAGACAAGACATGACACATATACTATTATGGCTTTTTGGGTTTTTTTTGATGACATACTATACAATGTCGATTTTTCATTAATTTTGTCGACATACTATACTATGGTGTTTTTTCATCTATTTTGACGACATAGTATAGTTTTTAACATCACGACATTTTTAACATCACTTTTGACGACATACTATACTATGATGTTTTTACGCTATGACTTTTTTTTGGTAATTTTTGACAAAATAAACACTACGATGTTTTTTCATCATTTTTGACGACATACAATAATACGACCATTTTTCATCATTTTTGACGACATACTATACAATGATGTTTTTTCATCAATTTTGATGACATACTATACAATGCTGATTTTTCATTAATTTTGTCGACATACTATACTATGGTGTTTTTTCATCTATTTTGACGACATACTGTAGTATGACCTTTTTTAAAATCTATTTTGATAATATGATGTTTTTTATCAATTACTTATCAAATACGATGACATTTTTTGACAAAATAAATACTATGACGTTTTTTAAATTCATTTTAGACAGACTATACAGTGATTTTCTTTGCCATTTTTGATGACTTACTATACTATGACCTTTTGGTCATTTTTTTGACAACATTCTACAACCCTTTTGGTCATTTTTGACAACATAGTATACTAAGAAATTTTTTGGTAATTTTTTTAACAACATAGTATACTATGCCATTTTTTTTGCCATTTATGACTACATACTATACTATGACGTTTTTTCATCACTTTTGATGACAAACTATACGTTTTTTGGTAATTTTTTTACAAAATAAATACTATGATGTTTTTTGATCATTTTTGACGACATACAATACTATGACGGTTTTTCATCAATTTTGACAACATACTATTCTATGACCTTTTTTGGTAAGTTTTGACGACATACTATACTATGACGTTGTTGGTCATTTTTGACGACATACTATACAATAACGTTTTTTCATCAATTTTGATGACATACTATACAATGCTGATTTTTTTATAATAAGTTAAATAATAAATAATAAGTTTTATAATAGTATGACGTTTGTTGGTTATTTTTGACGATATATTATACTATGACTTTTTTTACATCACTTTTGACGACATACTATACTATGATGTTTTTACGCTATGACTTTTTTTGGTAATTTTTGACAAAATAAACACTATGATGTTTTTTCATCATTTTTGACGACATACAATAATACAACCATTTTTCATCAATTTTGATGACATTCTATACTATGACCTTTTTTGGTAAGTTTTGACGACATACTGTACTATGATGTTGTTGGTCATTTTTGACGACATACTATACAATGACGTTTTTTCATCAACTTTGATGACATACTATACAATGCTGATTTTTTATAATAAGTTAAATAATAATATGTTTTATAATAGTATGACGTTTGTTGGTTATTTTTGACGCTATATTATACTATGACTTTTTTTACATCACTTTTGACGACATACTATACTATGATGTTTTTACGCTATGACCTTTTTTGGTAATTTTTTTCAAAATAAACACTATGATGTTTTTTCATCATTTTTGACGACATACAATAATATGACCATTTTTCATCAATTTTGATGACATTCTATACTATGACCTTTTTTGGTAAGTTTTGACGACATACTATACTATGACGTTGTTGGTCATTTTTGACGACATACTATACAATGACGTTTTTTCATCAATTTTGATGACATACTATACAATGCTGATTTTTTATAATAAGTTAAATAATAAATACGTTTTATAATAGTATGACGTTTGTTGGTTATTTTTGACGATATATTATACTATGACTTTTTTTACATCACTTTTGACGACATACTATACTATGATGTTTTTACGCTACGCCTTTTTTTGGTAATTTTTGACAAAATAAACACTATGATGTTTTTTTTTATCATTTTTGACGACATACAATAATACGACCATTTTTCATCAATTTTGTCAGGCCGATATAAAGAGAGGACCCAGGAGCAGAGACTTGATTCACAGTCTTTTATTTTTTCAAAGATCTCTTTCCCAGAGTGAAAAAACAAGGCTATGAAACTTGACAAACTAACTTTCTATATTCTAAAGCGACTATCAAAGTAACAACTCAAAATCTACAAAAAAGCTCATAAAGGGAGAACACCTATCTAAGATACAAAGTACAACCAAAATCACTCTAACTGAAAACACTCCATAAGGGAGGAAAAACAATCTGACAAAGTACAAAACAATGGCTATGGTAAGGTAACA
>JAFBJQ010000603.1:400011-415685 GCA_016785345.1 Trinectes maculatus | reverse complement strand
AAAATCTGTGTCTTATTTTATTTGTCATTTAGGTAACTGCATCGTTAGCAAAAGCAATTACACTGAAGGACTCTTTGTTTAATTCTTTTATATTGACTAAATAAAAGCACTATGGTGAAATTGCTTCACATGAAGCTTTCAAGTCTCCTTTGTTGACCAGGGGTTTACGATGCTTTTATCTGTGATGACAAAGTGTGGCGGATTGCTATAAAAGAATAATGAATTTCATCACCTTCTTAAACATGAACGCATCTAATCTTAATATACAGCAATACACACTGTCTGGAACAGGACATAAGCCTAATTACTCAGTCGCAGCACTGTGTAATAATGTCTTATGGGTTTCTCCAACAGATAATGGCACGTCTCTGAAGGGGCTCAGATGTTACAGCTGCTAGGAGTTTCATGTCCAGGTCTTTTACTTGCTTCTGGTGTGTTGTGTCCGATGGTTTTATAGGCAGGCTTTGTTACAGCTTCTATCCAATCTGGTCCAAATCCAAACTGATCTGAAGCCATTTGTAAATGCTAATGTCCCGGCCAGAGCAGATGGAGTTGACAGATAACATCTTTGGTCAGAGTCATTACTTCACAGACTGAGACGCAGTGTTTCTCACTGCTGGTGTGGAAATTAGACATAGCTGAGTGTTATCGTCTAAAATGAAAGATCAGAGAGAAAACACAGTAGAAATATCTTAAAATAGAAAAAAAAAACGGAGGTGGAGAACATGGCACATTAAAATGAACTCCTCATAACATAAGGCAGGATTGATGGGGCAGTCATTTGCTGCTTGTATGGACAAGCACAAGTCTCGTTTCCTCGAATGAATGGTCCTGGCTTTAGAGTCAGGTTGTTAAGGGTGACCAGAAAACCTTAATAGATGTGTGCCACTGCTTCGCTGCTGCTCTGAGAAGCCTGCCATGTGGCATGTACATGCATTTAGGCTTATTTACCTCAATCTTGCCAGCTGGTTGATAGGCACGTCTCACTGCTGGAGGTGCAACATCGTCGTCTGGCAACCCTTTGATCAAAGAGGTTTGCCGCATGGCCAACACATTGCAAAGGGTGACAGAGAGATCACCACATCACTGACACAAAAGACAACAGGAAAAAACAGACACACAGCGTCTGTCTCTTATCATACACTGCCCTTATTAACTGGACTTAAATTATGACTCAGCATTCACATTATTGTTTTCCTGATCTTTATTACACTCAAACAGTCAAAACGTTTAGCTAATTCAGGACATCGTTCTACTGTTTACACAAGGACTTTTTTGTGGTCATTGCTGACAACATACAATGAGTTTTGTGGTCATTTTTGACAACAAAATAAACTAGGTTTTTTGGTCATTTTTGATGACATACTATACTATGACCCTTTTTTTGGTCACTTTTGAAGACATACTGTAATATCATCAATTTTGAGGACATACTATACTATGATGTTTTGTGGTCATTTTTGACAACATACTATACTATGGCGTTTTTTCATCAATTTTGACGAAATACTATACTATTACGTTTTTTCATCAATTTTTAAGACATATTATACTATGATGTTTTTTGGTATTTTTTGACAAAATAAATACTATGATGTTTTTGGTCATTTTTGACAACTTATGATACTATTATGTTTTTTCATAAATTTTGATGAAATACTATACTATTACGTTTTTTTATCAATTTTCAAGACATACTATACTATGACATTTTTCACCAATTTAGACAACATATTATACTATGACGTTTTTTGGTAATTTTTAACAAAATAAATACTATGACGTTTTTTGGTTATTTTTGACGACTTAACATACATTCTCCTTTTTTTGTTCATTTTTGACAACATAGTATACAATGGTGCTTTTTCGTCATTTTTGACAACATACTATACTGCGACACGTTTTGGTCAATTTTGACGACATACTATACTATGACTTTTTTTGACGACATACGATACTATGGCGTTTTTGGTCGCTTTTGACAATATACTATGACTTTTTTGCTCATTTTGACCCTACTTTGATGTTTTTTGGTCATTTTTGACAACATATTGTCAGGCCGATATATAAACAGGACCCAGGAGCAGAGACTCGTTTCACAGTCTTTATTAAATACAATCTCTTTTTCCAGAGTGACAAATGTCCAGAATGACAAATGCAGAGCTATGAAACTTGACTAAACTCTCTTTTAACCAAAAGCTACTATAAAAGTACAAATCACAAAATCAACAAAAATTGCTCCAAAAGAGAGGAAAAACTAACAGACTAAGGCAAAACTAAGGCTATGACAAGAAAACATAAACTATCAAAATTACAAACAAAACTCACTCTTAAATAGATAAATCGACTTACGTACTGCGATTGCATAGACTATGGCTTGGAAACAGAATGCTCGTGATATCAGGTCAACGGACAAAGACACACTGGCACAAGACAAAGGGAAAAGCAGACTATTTAACACATGAAGGTAAGGGGAACAGGTGGAAACAATCAAGGCAGGGATGACAATCAGACCAGCGGGAAACACATGAAGGGAAGTGGGAAGTGACCTAAAACGTGAGGAGAGTAGGGTTACAAAATAAAACAGGAAATCACATGACAACACAGACAAGACATGACACATATACTATTACGGCTTTTTGGGGTTTTTTGATGACATACTATACAATGTCTATTTTTCATTAATTTTGTCGACATACTATACTATGGTGTTTTTTCATCTATTTTGGCGACATACTGTAGTATGACCTTTTTTAAAATCTATTTTGACAATATGAGGTTTTTTATCAATTACTTATCAAATACGATGACTTTTTTGACAAAATAAATACTATGACGTTTTTTTAAATTCATTTTAGACAGACTATACTGTGATTTTCTTTGCCATTTTTGATGACTTACTATACTATGACCTTTTGGTCATTTTTTGACAACATTCTACAACTCTTTTGGTCATTTTTGACAACATAGTATGCCAAGAATTTTTTTGGTAATTTTTAACAACATAGTATACTATGCCATTTTTGCCATTTTTGACGACATACAATACTGACGGTTTTTCATCAATTTTGACAACATACTATTCTATGACCTTTTTTGGTAAGTTTTGACGACATATTATACTATGACGTTGTTGGTCGTTTTTGACGACATACTATACAATGACGTTTTTTCATCAATTTTGATGACATACTATACAATGCTGATTTTTTATAATAAGTTAAATAATAAATAATAAGTTGTATAATAGTATGACGTTTGTTGGTTATTTTTAACGATATTACTATGACTTTTTTACATCACTTTTGACGACATACTATACTATGATGTTTTTACGCTATGACTTTTTTTGGTAATTTTTGACAAAATAAACACTATGATGTTTTTTCATCATTTTTGACGACATACAATAATACGACCATTCTTCATCAATGTTGATGACATTCTATACTATGACCTTTTTTGGTAAGTTTTGACGACATACTATACTATGACGTTGTTGGTCATTTTTGACGACATACTATACAATGACGTTTTTTCATCAATTTTGATGACATACTATACAATGCTGATTTTTTTATAATAAGTTAAATAATAAATAATATGTTTTATAATAGTATGACGTTTGTTGGTTATTTTTGACAATATATTATACTATGACTTTTTTTACAACACTTTTGACAACATACTATACTATGATGTTTTTACGCTATGCCTTTTTTTTGGTAATTTTTGACAAAATAAACACTATGATGTTTTTTTTATCATTTTTGACGACATACAATAATACGACCATTTTTCATCAATTTTGATGACATTCTATACTATGACCTTTTTTGGTACGTTTTGATGACATAGTATACTTCGAGGTTTTTTGGTAATTTTTGACAAAAGAAATACTATGACGTTTTTTGGTAATTCCTGATGATATACTATACTATGACCTTTTTTGGTCATTTTTGATGTCATACTATCTTATAACAACATACTGTTATAACTAATACAAGAAGTGGCCCTCAATATGTAGAACACAGGCAATATGTAGAACACAGGCACTAATTGTAGAAAGTTAAAGTAACTTTTGCAATAAATTAAACTGAAGACGATGGGAGAGAATGTCTCGGAGTGGTCACGCCGTCAGAGCTGAGTTGAGGCAGACACGGGGAGGAGCCCGCAGGCGAATGGTGAGGCAAAGCCGGGAGCAGAGCAGGCTAGACAAGGCAGGGAGAGAGAGACAGCACTGAGACCTGAGGAACAGGGATACCAGATTTTGTCAATCACTAAAAAAAGCAAAGTAAGATTGGCCAATCACAATAACACAAAGTTAGACGGGAAAAAACTGGCAACAAGTGGCTCAGCGAACCAAGGCTTTATACCGGTAGGCGATGATCGGTGGATTGGTCTCGTGTGTGGACTGCTGCAATCCAGAAGCCACGCCCAGCTAAGGACACACAAGCACAAACGAACACACGACACACAATAGAGAGGGAGAGAAAGAAGAGGAGAAATCCTAACACATGCAATACGATGAAGTTTTTTGGTCATATTTGACATCTTACTATAGAATGACTTTTTTGGTCACTTTGATGACATACTATACTATCATGTTTTTTGAGCATTTTTCACGACATACTAAACTATGACATTTTTTGCTAATTTTTGAATTATATTTCTTATACTTTATATATATACTCTATATATTTTGCCGAGGAGCATTCACACTATTGTTTTAGTAATCTCTATTATAATGCCATTCTTTTTTTCAGTCGCTATCTTTTCCTACAGTTTTTTTTCCTGATTTTGTACCATTTATACAACAAAACTGTAATGTTGGTCACTGGTGACATTATACACATAGATACATATATACACACACCCACAAAGTTTGTCACTGTGTTGAATTATTATGGTGCCATGGTGTATGGCACCATTCAACTAAAATTCAAACCTCCTAACTTCATTCAGCATTGATTCAATGCATCTCCATTAAGGTTTTCTGCAGACTCAGTATTCAAACTGCATTTTCTTCAGGATATACACTTTCTATTTAATTATAATTTTCATCTGCTGAACTGTAGACCTAGTGGTTCATCCTTAAATTGAAATTGAAGACTAGAAAAAAATGTGCTACAAGCCAAATGACCTTTCAGTGTCTAAATTTTGGTGGCAAATTGGGATCAGTGACATTGGAAGGTCCAGTTTGACCTTTATTAATGGAGTTTAAAACTTCCATCCACTCTTGTTTAAAATGTGAGGCTCATAGCTATTGGAAATGAAACCACATTATGATTACATAACTTAATATTCTCTGGACTACATTTGAATATTTCCATGGAGCTTTCCCGCTAAAGATGTCATCCTAGAACATCAAAAAACTATTTCCATCTAGCTAAACAAAGGAACAACACTAACTTAATGATTCCTAATTGAATAACAAGTTTTTAAATGTAGATGACACACTTTCAGCAAACGGTAACCAGGACATACAGGTGAAAAGCACAATTTAAACATTCTTACTTAGCACAGATTGGCATTTATTTGAAACATGAGCACACAGTACCATTATAAATACAAAAAAGCACTTTCAAATCAAAACACATTTGAACATCCAAAAAAGATAAGAAAACAGCATACAGTCTTGACTGTTTCTCTTGAAGTCTTCTGTTTCTCATTTTGTTTTGAACTGCATTTGATCATTCTGCGCGGCAAGAATCTTTAGTGTCGTTCTGAAATTGATTGTGCAGGTCTAGTCTGCACGTTGTGGTTGAAGGGCTGTGTCAGGAACTGTTGGACGACATCACATGTTGATACACTAAGGTCCTCACCTTCAAAGACAGCTGTGCGTTTTCTCTACATTCTGTTGATTTAGTGACGTCTGGTCTAATACTTATTAAAATACAGAGGCTATAAAAAATATTTTTTTTCACTAGATAAGCATCAATGACCCCTATGTTTGTATATACTTATAAATAATTTAAGACATAGATAAATAGATATTCTGTGTGGATTATAAACTTTCAGAAAAGCTTTTTTTTCTGTAACGCGGGAGTGACTACAGTATAAATGCTGAATTGCTTGAGAGCAGCTGTCCGACCCTGATGTCCGGTAGACTGGCTGAGAGGCTAAGAGTTCACCTGTGGACCGGCGTTGGTGTTGTGTGCCAATGTTCTCTCTCACTGTGCCAGTCTTTAGTTCCGCTGGCACTCGTTCTTACTGCAGGTGGCCTGACGCTCAATCTGCCATGTGCCCTCCTCGTATGTGCAGTAGCAGATTGTACACTCATCAATCTTCACCTCTCGGCCGGCTGGTATGACTGCTGTGTCCGCATAGCAATTTGGTCCTGTGAGTGGTACAAGAAAAACAGGAAAACTCTAAGACTTACTTTACACTCTGTGTGTGTATGTGTGTGTGTGTGTGTGTGTGTGTTGGCATTGTGTCACATTATCAAGGTCAGGCCATGAACACTGGAAATGCATGATTTGCTTTGCCCCTGTCATTTAATTTATTGCTCAAATTCGAAGTTGTCCAAAGAAAAATCCTCCATATGTTAGTGTGGGAGTGATATCTGTGTGATTGAGGTTGCTCTCATCTGTGGTATTATTCAGGGACTAAAACCACCAAGGATGACGTTCAAAGTGTGAAAGTTTAAGGGCCGTTTAGGGGCCGTACGTGGAATTCAAAGTCATATTCCTTTGTGCCGCTCAAAGAATTGCAGTCCCTTTGAAATGTCACGTTCACACTCAGTCTTTGACAGTCTGGACACAGGTGATTTATGAAATACAACAACCTTTGAATCCTGCCGCTGTGCTGATATGAAATCTTGCATGTTCTTTTCCGTCTGCTCACTCGCTGAGTGACATTGAGTATCAGGATTAGCAGCATTGCTGCATTATAATAGAGTATTATTGCAATCGCAGTTTGTGCTGAGGAGCATACTACCTTCACTATTATGCGACCTAGGCCAGAACCTTGACACTGACTCTTAAATAATATAGTCATAATTTATATTCATGAATGAAACTGGTAAATTAAGATGATGTAAGACTTGTTGTTGTAAACAACACAATGGTTTTTGCAGTTACTTTTCTTTGTGTTTCCACACAGTATATATGTTTTCATCCATATGAAAACAAAATGTAGAGCAAATGCCAATGGGACACTAGACACTTCGAAAGTAGGACACGGCTGTTATTGTTTTACTGCGTACCATTTGCTGCAAGGACCAGATTTCCAAACTGGGTTCAACACTGTTACTCATGAACACTAAAGACCAACTGTGCTGCCCCTCACTCATTTCTCTCAGTGGAAAATGGGCTCTGATTGATTCTTCCCTAAAATAGTGCTCGGGTTGTGAGAGTATGAGGCACAGAGAAATAACAGATGCGCAAGCATCAGGATTTATGAACAGGCCTATGCTGGTAGTGTCAGTGGCCATTTCTGCTGGAATGAATTCAGGACCATTCATTCCACAATGTTCACATTATAATAAGAATAAATACAGTATTAAATTATTTTCAGCATTGGAATCATTTAAATACGGACTTTGCCATGAATCGACATTTGGCTTCATAAGTGCTTATAAAAACATATTTTCCATTGGCAATCATTACTGTGCTCTTCAGTGGGTGACCACTCATGGTTTATGCAGAGGAGCATTTTCATTCAGGAAAATGCTCAAGCTGCTATCAGGAAAGCGATGCATCCTGTGATTACACTGAATTTTAAGGCTCTGATTCACATGATTGACTCTGCCATTGTCTCGTTCTGTAATTCAGACACACATACCAAAGCCTCGCTGTTTTAATTTGAACTCTACATGTTTGATTGAATTTTAGGGGATGCGTGTGAGAGCTTTTTAATGAGATTCTGTTCCAAGTCCTCATAGTGAGTGCACAGCACGTCAAGCATAATCTAACTGAAGGCACCTCATCTCCATATGTTACGTCAAGGTAAAGAATGCACAGTGGAATTGTTCATAAAAACCAAATTAAGCGCTGTTTTGCGGTGCTTTAATACAGTTCCTAAGTGCACCCCGAGGGACTGCTGTTTTTTTTTTTATTATTATTTGGAAGGAAATTGGCTTGCTAATGGAAATTTTGATGTTAGGTAGACATTAAGAACTGGGCCCCGGCATGTGCAAAAAATGAACTACCAGAGGAGCCTTATTTTGTTGCTTTCCTCTATTTGACATTGTGTGCGCAGAAATCAAATTGTCGAGCCCACAATAGCAAACAGAAAGGTGTTTCTTACAGAATTACAGCACTGTCTTTGCCAGTGGTGATGTCTGATGGGAGGAAGGCTTTTGTTTTGTGAAAGTGCCTCTGTCCTCAACCAGTGGCTGGAAAAAAGTCCTCATAAATCATCCATTATCTCGATAGCTGCACGCAAAATATAAACACAGGGGGGAACAGCTTCCACAACATCAGGTATAGCATAACAATAGCTATTTGCCTCAGACTAACAAGGTCTTGAGCCACTCTGTTGTATAATTAAGATGCTGATAAATGGGGAGCCTTTCAGCCGTAGCCACAACATTTCATTGGACGGCAGCACCGAGAAGGAGCGTGCTGGCACATCAATCAGCGCGGACAGTTTGCCGAGGTCTGTCAAAATGTCAATCCCAACACATTTGTAAGTCCTCAGATGAACACGCACACACCTTCTCTGAATAACAACTCATCCTGTGGCCCAGTCGGCTGTCACGACTGATTCATCATCATTAGCAGCATTTAGAGCACAGCACGTCAAATAAAAGACGCGGGTGTCAAAGATATGCTGGGAGAGAGAAATGCGAAATATAATCATGCACTTTACAAAATAAAATAAAAGTACTTCCTCCCAGTGCTAGGATTAAACCACAGCCTGTCAGCCAGTCACTCACTCACGGTTGCCTGACACTCATTTGTGCTAATTAATGCATGGACTCAGCACCACTGTGCTTACTCATTGCCATCGCCCTATTATTCTGCCATTCATATCACACCCACCTATTTGTCATTGCCTCATTAATATAACATATCCTCATCTCTCTCTCTCTCTCTCTCGCTCTCTGTGGCAGAAAAAGATTTTTGTGGGCACATCAGGCTTCGCAAGAGCTTTTCAATGACATGCAAAAGAGGCAGAGACAAATAGCCAGTGCATGTGCATGAACAGTTGGACCCAAACTGTCACTACAGCATGTTGGAAGTTGGTGTGGGAAACATGTAAAAAAAAACACAGCCATTAGCACCTGTGGCTTTTGGCTCTCTAGCAGCCGCAGATAATGGACAGGGAAACGAGGACACATCCTAATCATTACACCCCTTAGTTCTGAAATGTTAATAACCAGCAGAGCTCCATTATGGAACAAGAAGAATGGCAGAAATCACTTATCTTAATGCATTTCTTGAGTACATTTGCATTATAAAACGCAGAATAAAAAAGTGACCTGGCATTATAAAGACAGGAAGCAGAGGAACTGTGCGAGGAGAGGATCCGATTTAACAACAACATGAATAATTTGTTTCACAGATGCTGCCCGAACCATGTTCAGTGTTTCAGATATGGGAAAAATTGTTCTGAAACCGTTTCCAAGAAACAAACGCTCAGATGATGCTCTGCACATTCCAAATTGAATTTATGAACGCATCCCAAACAATCAGCTGGATAATGGTGACGTTCAATCATCAACCCGCTGTGGTATAATTAGGTTAACTCTGTGCCAGGGCTCCGGGCTGCTAGGAAACACAACATACCTGGTGCAACGACACAGGAACCAAGAGCTAGGTCGTCGTCGTAATTGCATTTCTGACTATATGTAATAGCATAGACAGAATGTGAATGATCAGTTTTACAGAGAACTGATAACCGCACTGCTTTTGATGACGGGCTGAAGTACTTGTCCCCGGTTAAAGAGTTTAGTCAAGGGATGTAAACGCGTCACTTTCGAGAAAAACTCCACACAGAGTAAAACCATCTGTTCCGGCTGTACCAGTCCTGGTGGAGGTCAGTTAAAATAGTGCCAGGCTATAAATAACCCTGGGCCCCATGCTGACAATAAAAAGAAAACTGAAGAATCAGTACAAACAGGATCCATTACATACATGTAGAGGGGGTGCGTTTAGTCCAGTAGACAGTTCAGAGGGGACGGGGACGGGGACATGATGCTGGGGTTCTGTTACAGTACACTAGACTTGGCAGCCTCACGTAAACAGAGCTCAGGGACAAATTTAAAGTAGCTGCGTGTTAAAGCAGCGCAGATCAATGCTAATGTATAGAAGTTGGTGTGATTGAGTCTCATAGCAGACATCTGTCCATTCACCATCTACAGTGCATATACTCCATGGAGGAGTATGTTTATTCCCCTGAAGGCATCGGCGGCTCGGAAGACTGTTTGAATGTTTTGAATCAGACGCGTTTCCCAGAAATGTTTCACATCACTGAATTCCTCTCTGACACAGTCGAGTCCACAAATTCACCCCGCCGAGAAGCCTGCGCCGTCTTTGAACAGGCGTTTAGCTGCGTAGACCCAAATCAAGTCAACCGGGAGACGGGATCATTATAATCGAGGGTATGAGACCAGCTTTTCATAACTGACGGTTATGAAAATCTGAGGAGACGAACTGGGACAGAATGTTAAGACTTCAAATCCATTAAGCTTCACCGGGAAAAGACCAAGTCACAGTCCTTTTGATCGTGGCAGGTTTTTGAATAAGTCACTTCAACTCAATGCCAGCTTTACATTAGGATCACAGAGTCACACAGCGAGAGGTAACTTCTTTAAAAGCAGCCAACTAAAGTTACAATTTAGTTAATTAAAGATATTTACACTGACGAAAAACGTTTGCAGTTCTTTCATGTTAGCCTATGACATGACACCATGTTCCATTTCACTAACTGTCTTTCATGTTTACAACACACAAACACACAGCCATCACACAGTGTGTGCGTTTGAAAATACAGTGAGTTCAGATTCATTCAGTTCTCCACAGGACGCCTGCGGGGCTCGCACAATGCTAATAACTCATGGTCCCCATTCATCCACTGATTAATATGCAAAGACAGCACAACCCTGATCTAACAGTCAGCTGAGAAGACATTAAACCGCCAGTGGAGTCGTTTTGAACTTTGCTGTTTGGTCCAATCAGTACTTTATGGAGAACGAGAACGTGACGTTTTAAAACACACAACTCCAAAACAGACATTGGTGACATTGTGGCTAAAATGTAATTATCACTGTCTGTTTTTTTGGAGGTGCAATAGCAAAATTTGGCAATGAGGACATGTACCAAATTATGACATTCAGGGATAATAAACAAAAGGAAAAAGAATTTTCTAATGCACCTTTAAGCTTTTATAATAACTGTTACACAGCAGCAGCAGCAGTAGCAGTAGTAGTAGTAGTAGTAGTAGTAATATTCAGTTCATAGCCAGACATGGGCTGAATCCAAAAGGGTACAGCAGTAATGGGAGTAGCTTCTGTCCTGTCCAGATTTGATCTACATAAGCTGCGATAAATCAGTCGAAAATGTGGACATGTCACTTTGAATGCAGCATGGATCCAGTTACAGCTACAGAGCAGAGTTCTGACGGGTCCAGGATCCAGTTTTATTCGGAGCGCAGACGAAAAAAAAAACGCCTTATAATTTGCCCTTGTTTGGCAGGTTTTTCCAGCTCCCCCCAAGTCAAAAATAGCCTGTATTATTTTCATAGTGGCTTTGAACTCACCACAGCAGTTAAAAGTACCATATGTTAGCCATTTAGGAATTGTGTATTTTCTCTTCCTCTAAATGTTAAGTTGAGCTTTTTTCTTCTGTCGGTGGAGTTCAGCTCTTCGCCTGACGCACTGCACATTGTTTGAAATCCAGAGGGCCATGAAATGAACTTCTGAGTGTTTGCATTTACACAGCTCATTGCTCATCTGCAGCTTCAAAAGCAGATGGATGTGATTTGCTTTTGAAATGTTGAGGGGTTTTTTTTATAAAACGTATAAAAGGAAAAGCAGGTGCAGAAGTAACTAGGAAATCTGTGGGGGTGGGGTGGGGGATGGTCTACACTGGTAAGGACTCCTTGTTTCAGGTAATGATACGAGGAACTGAGGACGTCTGAGTCAAAACCAATGCCACTGCACAGGATTTAAAAATCCCATGAAGTCACCATGCAAATAAATCACACATCCGTTGTGATGATCGCAAATGAAACAAAAGAATGACCGAGTAACAAATTTGTCCCGTGTCTTATTAGTTTTGCAAAAACAATGCGAAGGTGTTTCATTGCAGCACAAAGAGGAAGGCCAGGTTCAAGGTTTTTTTTTTTTTTTAAAAAAGAGAGAACTACCCATCAGATAACTGACTGATTAACAACCTTGGACGTGGTAGATCACTCCAGTTACACAAGGTCAGACCCGGCGATACACGCGACTCAATCCATCTGACTGCAGACACACGAGGCCACTGTCTGCGTTCCACTCCTGAAAAATCCTACTCTGTCAGGACGTTATTCAGTCATTTCTTAGAGGGTGATGTTTGTTACCAGCCTCAAAATTTAATTATCCAAGATCTGGAACGGAAAGTGTAGATCAATAAATGTAATTAAATTCCTCAGGCTTCAAACTGTCATTAGCCTTTAAATGTACCCCACGCCTATCATATACTGTGCTCCGATTCTCTCCAGGTTTGAAAAAAAACAGGCCAAAGCTAAGGCACAGTTGTCCAATTATCCACTTCCTGGTCCCTTTTTACTTTCCCCAAACACGAGGTACAGTGAATTGCGAGGGTGTCGGAATTTTTTCGACAGGAAAATGAATCATACAGCGAAAATGAAAACATACCGAGTGATCTGGGAACCACATCACCATCTCCGGCACTAAAAGTGACAGCCTGACAGTGTGTGGATGTGAACGTTGGCCATGAATTCTTTGATTTGAAACAGCGGCAGATTTTCAACATTGCTCGGAAACATACTGTGGAAATGGAAAGGAAAAATCCCAAGTGTTATTAATGTTTAATTTTCATCCTGTTCGGCTTCATAAACCATTAGATCCCAACAAGTATCCTCTATTGGCTAATCTTAGCTTCCCACAAATATATTGTGACAATTTGTCTACGAGCAGTTCACACGTTAAAAAGTATTTTATGAACCATGTTTGAGATGAAGTCATGTTAAATGATAAATATCAGGGGATTTATCATTAGAACATGTGGATATTCATATCGGAATCTGAAGTCTGGTGTGGATCAGTATGATTCTGGATAAGTATTCGGAGGAGGGAGGAATGTCTGAGATCTCATTGGCTGAATTCAACCTCAGTGGGAGGAGACAAAGTGATGGAAGGAGAAAAAAAAAACAACAAAAAACAAAACAGGAACCGAACATAGAAAGAGCCAGAGAGCGGAGCTGGAGGGAAACTGGGGGAATTGACACCTGAGGTTAAACGAACCATCCTCATGGTTTGCTAATTTATTATTAAATCAAACTGCGCTTCCTCTCGCCAAGGAACCCTGGGGGTCCACAAACTCCAACTGCAGGGGGGGAGGGGGGGCAGATGCAGGGAGGAGGAGAATATGGGAGGCGCGAGAGGTGGTGATGGGGGGGGTTAGGGGGCCCTATATAATCATGGGAGCTGTAGGATTGGCCCCTATTGTACACACTGAATGACTATTCACTTGTCCTCAGTGGATGAGGAATCTCTCCTCAGTCAACCACAGTGAAACGCGCCTGCACGCGCCAACACCAGTTTGCGCCAAAAAAAAACAAAAAAAACATGCAGCATGTTATTCAGTTAGAAACGACAACTTCCTGTTTACGATGCAGGAAAAACAACAACAACAACAACATAAACAAACAGGTCACGTCAGAAATGTCGATGGCACTTTTACGCATAACGGTTTTCCCGATCCCAAACCATGGATCCGTCTAAATCCATCCAGCAGAAACACTTCCCGCGCAGGTTTATGTGGGAAGATGTGTTGACTCCGTGTCGTCAAACGTGTTTTTATTGGACTGAGACAAAAGAGAGGTTCGAGAGGAGCGGACAGCGGCGCGCGGCTCCAGCCCCGGCGCGTCACAGCTGATCGGGCACGAGCGACGGAGCCGTGGAGGAGCTCTCATAGGAAATATAATGAACCCGCGTGACTTTAACTTTGACTCACTCACAATCTGAAACCACACAAACCACACACACACACACACACACAGAGAGAGTATCTGTACCACTGAGCATCAGCACTTCAGTCTCCAGCAGCATCTCTAACCTTCACCCACACAAACACATCCACTCATGTATAAAAAAAACCAAACTGGCGCACGCGCTGGGTCATCAGCCGCAGTTCCACAGCTGACTGTGCGTCAGGATGATGTTCACACACCCGGGGAGAACTGTTCCTCTCACTCCCTCACTGAAACTTTTAATACAACACTGCTGCTTGTGTGTTGTTGTTTTGTTTGTTTGGGTTTGGGGTTTTTTTTGAGGGGGGGTTGTTTGTTTTGTTCACTGGCGGAGCGCTGTCCAGAGTCAGGCACTGACAGCGGGATGCAGCCGCTGGGACCAGAGGATGCTGCTCCAGACCCCAACACATCTACCTCGGCCTGGACTCTGACTCAACACCCTGATCACCCATCTCCGCATAACCCCGTCACGTGGGTTTTAACAACAACAACAACAATAATAATAATAATAATAATAATAATAATGATGCTGCTGCTGCTGATGATGATAACTGAGCTCCTTACCTGCAGAGCCGATGAGGAGCCATGCCCAGATGATGTCCCTCATGAGAAGCATCGTCGCGCCGTACGTGTCTCAGATATTCTCCTGTCCGCAGAGAAGACGCACTTTAACCCAGCGAGGTGTCGCTCCTGAAGCCGCGGGGGGGCAGGCAGGCTGGGCGGGAGGGAGGGAGAGAGGGGGCCGGAAACAGATATCAGTCTTTCCAGGGAAAACACCACCGCTGCCGGACTCAGTTTTTGGTCCTTGTCGCTTCCCGTGCTCGCGGCACAATGAGTGACAACAACCAGCAGCCGGAGCACGCACACACTCACTGTGTCTCTCTCTCACACACACACTGTCTCTCTCTCCCTCCCTCCCTCCCTCTCTCTCTCTCTCTCTCTCACAGACACACTCACTCTGTGTCTCTCTCCCTCCCTCCCTCGCTCTCTCTCTCTCACACACACACACACACTCACTCTGTGTCTCTCTCCCTCCCTCCCTCGCTCTCTCTCTCTCTCTCTCACACACACACACACGCACGCACACACACGCAGAGTGAGGGAGGGAGGGAGGGAGGGGGGAGGGGGCGGGCTGAGGTGGATGATGCAGTAACAAAGTAGTGCGCCGAGCTGCAGGAGGAGACAGCAGATGGTCAACAGCGTCTCATTCAGATTACTGAGATGACACAAAACACACACACACACACACACACACACACACACACACACACACGAGCACAACACTCATTATGAAGTGAAGTGAGGCTGGCTGTGGTTCTGATTTAAATCTGTAATTTACATTTTTATTTACACACACACACACACACACACACACAGCACCAGATTACAATTAAAAGTATGACAATTTGCAAACAATGTGTCAGTGAACGCAAACAATATAATCTGAAGACAATAAAGCCGGTTTACTGAAACGAGTTCACTGATCTGAACGTACTCGTGGCATCTGTCACATTTGTCTACATTTGGTT